>JADRCD010200952.1:0-15329 GCA_019843815.1 Montemys delectorum
ATCCTTCCCTACCCATCCATCTCTCAATCCATCCTTCAGTATCCATTTCATCCTTTATTATCTATCCCTCTGTCCACTCATTTATCCATCACTCACTGTATCTGCCTGTCCTTCAATCCATCCATCCATCCATCCATCCATCCATCCAGAAACACATCTACCTAAAAATACATTCTCTAAAGAAGAACACAGGGTGGTTAAAAACACACTGATGTATCAGATATCAAATTCTAGGAATAGGAATAATGGTACCTCGAAGTACCTTCTCAGTGTCAATCTGGCAGTTAACTTCCCTTTGTTTCAGTTTCCTCTTTTGAAAAACATTTGAAACAATGTGAGCTAATAGGACTAATATCAGTAACGCTGGATTGTTCAGTGTTTAGAATTTGACCATACTTACTTTAATTGGTGTTAACAATTAAAGGATAAAAGCTTAATATTCTTCATGGTATAACAAAAAGAATCAGGTCCAGATCTCATGGTTAAGGCTACAAGCAGGGCTCACATAGGTCAGAGCTCTTCTGATCTCTCTGCTTACCACCTGTGCTGTGTTCTTCCACTCTTGTTGGAGTACAGTGAAAGTGAGTTCCCCCAACATCATGCTGTGGAGAAGATAGACAAGAGGGAAGCCTTGTTATCCCGCTATTCCCTCTTGACCCCCTACTCTCATATACTGATATCTAATTGATTTGTGGAATTTATCCATGAATGACACCATTGTTTTAAAATATGATGTTTCCTCCTTTTTCAAGATATGAAATTAGTATTCAAACATCTTTATTTTACTGACTTTTATTTTTCATGATACAGCATTTGGTCAGAATGAGTGCCATGACCCTGGGATTCCTGTGAATGGACGGCGTTTTGGAGACAGGTTTCTGCTGGGAAGTTCTGTGTCCTTCCACTGTGATGATGGCTTTGTGAAGACCCAGGGTTCTGAGTCCATCACGTGCATCTTGCAAGATGGAAATGTGGTCTGGAGCTCTACTGTCCCTCGCTGTGAAGGTGAGCTTGTGACCCAGTCCTTCAGAAAGACAGCAAACAGACTCTGTTACCTTCCCAGGGTACCTTAACCAAGAAAAGAGGCTCAAATGTGAGAATTCTTTCTTCCAAGATGGTAACTTGGATGTCTAAGACCAGGGCTTTGGTGGAGATAGGTCCTTCTGGAAGGTGTGAGAAGGAGAATTTCCTGGTGCCTCCCAGCCCAGGTTCCTGTGGTTACTGATGTTCCGAGGTACCCTTGGCTTCCAGACCATTAGCTAACTTGTAGCTTTACATCCACCTGCTGCTTTTCGATGTGTCTGTTTTTCTGTTCATTTCCTTGAAAAGGCACATTCACACATGATCAGAGCATCTCTTCTGTTTAAGTTTCACCTAGGATCTCACAATACCATCTCCAAATATGAGCCAATTCCAGGTCCTGCAGACAAGGGGATTGAGGAGATCAACGTTATGATTCTTATTGATTATTTGGGAATTATTATCACATTTTACTAAAATATGAGCTAATTTTCTTCTTGGCGTTTCTTCATTCGCTATGTAATGAAGCCAGAAGGAAACAGTGATAAGGATGACGATGAAGCCTCTGAATACTGATTGTGTTCCGAATGTCTAGAATCAGAGTATCCTAACATCTTGTAGTCTCAACCCTCCACTCACAAAGAGCTAAGAAATGCTTTCTTTGTAGGACTATCTTGTGTAAACAGCAAAGAAATAGAAATTCAAAAGCAAAATCAATATGACATGATCAGCAAAGGGTTAAAAGTGTTAATAAGGTAGATTATTGTCAAGTCTGTGGGGAAAACCCTGGTGTCTCCTGGCTGTGATATCCAGGATAGATGATGACAGCATCCCAGAGTAAATTTGTCTTTTGGGCCGTGATCTGTATTTTTAGAATAATATAATAATACCATAAAATAGTCTGACAACAATGAAGAATGCTGTTTGCACAAATACAAGAACAAAGACTTAGAAACAAGGAAAGCTCAAACCTTGAGACTTGTTTGGATAATTAACTTGTATCCAAATACCAGGGCTCAGCCACCACCGCAAACTTTGTAAGATCAAAATAACATTACTGAAACCTTATCATGTGAGAGAGCAGATCACACAAAAATGTAGGCACAAATGAAACCAGTTAAAACCTAGCCTTGCCCCTTAAATACCACATGGACATATAGAAAGAGTCATGATGTAACACAGCTGGAAACATCTAATTAAGTAGTAGCTCATGTTAACAAACAGTTCAAACACATTCAGAGCCATTTGATAATTAGTTATAGGGAACTATTTTCCTTTGCTCTCTATTTTTCCTGTTTTTTCTAATGTTGACATGTTTTAAATAAATAAGTAGAAAAGGATTGTGTAAATTGAAGGTCACTTCCCTATCCAACTCTGTCAATCTGCAGAACAGGAAGAAGCATGGCATACTGTCACCAGTCCTGTGATCTGCAGGAGAACAAAGCTGAGTTTGACTCAATGTACAGCTTAAGCTGCTGAGTAGTAGCCAATAACACAGTGTCCTGGTCCTGCCCCCACCCTACCTCCATAGTTGTTATTTGATATTTTAGCAGGGGGTGTTTCTAGTCAGGGGGGATTTATCCTGTCTCAGTTCCACCTCTTATAAATTCAAAAAAATATTGTTTGAAAATTTTATCTATGCATGTAGTAAATTTTCATCAAATCTATTCTCACTCCCTTTCCTATAGGTTTATCCCCAACCTACCACTTTTCCCTGGCAACTTGTGTACTACTCTTCTTAAGCCTACCAACTCCACTGCCTCTATGTGTGCAGACATGTCTGAGCATATGTGTAGGGCCATGTGTTGGGGCATGTGTAGTCTCAGGGACAGAATGTGTCTAACCAGGTCCTGGTCTTTGCTTCTTTTGAATCTGGTGAAATGCATAACATTGTTCCAGTTACTTCCATGAATTTTCTACTATGTTGGTAAACTATGGATACCACCTTCAGGTATAAATGGATAACACAAAAGAATATAAAACAAAAATAATTTACTACAATAAGAATTTTGATGTACTAAACGCATACCATGTCAATTTTGTATGTCACATTTTATGAAATTTTGAGGCATGGCAGTTTTTAATCCTCCAGAAATATGTAAATTTACCCTTACAGGATCTTGGGTTGATGACATGGGTGAGCCTGTTTGCAGACACTAGTCTAGCCAAGCATTTCTGGTGACTTTGAAGCATGAATGATTTATTGACAATGATGTTCAAGATAACAAGGCCCTAGCCTCTGCCCACCATTATCTGTGCCTCTCTGGGCAATAGACTGTATAGGATGTGTTGTAAGCGGCAAGGTGAACATTTGCCTGAGGACAAGGAGAGTAAACTGACTGGATCAAGGCAGGGATGGGAGAAGTCTTGGTAAAGGGAAAGCTGTCAGTCACATTAAAAGTTGGTGGAGAATTCTTCCTTTTTAAGGAGGAGCCAGGCCCAATGCCATGACATAAAATGCAAACTCTAGCTGGCATTGTTTGACAAAGCAAACCTTTAAGAGAGAGGAAGGGGGAATAGGTGACAGAGTCTACAATTTTCCTATTTCAGCAAACCCAATTACTGTTTGCAAATGAGTCTGTGACACAGTAGGTGAATACTCTGATAATAATTGAATAGAGTTCCCAATCAATATGCATGCTGAAATGGAATAAAGCCCAACTTTCAGATGGATGTGAATCAGGAGAGAAGAAAGGAGGCAACGAGTAAGAACAGCATGTGCTGCCTAAGAGGGATATAAAGAATGCCACACTCCTTATAGACTGTAAAGATGCTCTCATTCTTTACAGAATGCATAGTCTCCCCCCAGAGCTTTCAGGAACGAAGCCATCAACTAAGGAGTACACATGGCTCCAGCTGCATATGTAGCAGAGAATGGCCTTATCAGGCATCAATGGGAGGAGAGGTCCTTGGTCCGATGAAGGCTCAATAGATGCTCCAGTATAGGGGAATTGAGGGTGGAAATGTGGGAGTGGGTGAGTGAGTGGAGGAACACCCTCATAGAAGCAGGGGGAGGAAGGATGGGATAGGGGTTTTCTGGGAGGGGGAAAACAAGGAAAGGGAATAACATTTGAAATGTAAATTTAAAAAATATCCAATAAAATAAAATAAAATAAAATAAGTTTTTTTTTTTAAAAAAGAATGTACAGTCTCTCACTCCCCTTACAGAATGCACAGTCTCTCATGCCCCTTACATAATATGCAGTCTCTCCTTTTCTTTAAAGAATATGTAGCCTCTCATTCTCCTTACTGAATACACAGTCTCTCATGTGCCTCACACAACAGTCCTGTACAAAGAACACTTCAGTCTCAGAATATTCCTGTTCCTTGTGTCTCTACAGGATGGACTTTTAAAATAACCCACATTGTTAACTACAAAGCAAAGGTGAACAAGTTAAAATGAAAGTAAGCCACCTGGTTTATCACATTTGAATTAAAGAAGCACAAGTAGTCTTAAGAATAAAACTATAAAAATATATATACAAAATGGAAAGAGGCCCTCTAATTTGGTTGTGAATCATGAGAAATCTGATCTCCAGATCCCAACCCATCAAGAAACGCGGCACATCAGAAATTTTTTGGTTAGGAACAATGTGGAGCACACACAGAGAAGGCCACACACCCAGATGTGGAGGAGCACACCCAGATGTGAGATTGTACACTGAGATGTGAGGCAACATACCTAGACGTAAGCAAACGTATGCAGGCATCATAGAGAATACCCCGACTTGAGAGAGGATACCCAGATGTGACAGGGGCTGCCCAGAATTGAGGCAGCACACCAAAGCCATGCTCAAAGTATAATATTTGCAGGCTTCCAAGGAAGGGCTGAAAGATAAGAATCTGGAAAATGACTACTCAGATTAGTAAGTGAAGACAAAGACAAAAACAATATGAGGGTTAAAGCTATTCAAAGTCAACACTGAAACTAATTCAAGATGAGCATGAGTGAGTTCCTTGTTGATGTCACCAAGAAGAGGTCCTAGAAATTCTTATAAAGAAACTGTAGGCAGGGGAAATAACAGTGACAGGTTCACAAGAGAAGAATGTCACCGAAGTAACACTATAACTGCAGACAGATAGGCTCTTACCACATCGCTAGATGCCAAGACCATCACACTTATAAGCCATGAGATCTTTAAGCAGTTCTCTCTGCATTACTTCAGTCTCTCCCTTGTACCCTTCGCTCAGCAGCATTAGAGAAAGTCCCAGGTATTGTGGGGAAAATATTTATACACAAAACATGAACTCTAGGATAACAAAGTTAAAAATAAAGCTAAACAATGAAGTTGAAAATCCTGATGAAATTGACAACTTTTCTAGCAAAAATATAAATTATCAATAAGAACCCCCAAAATTAGAATACATAAACCAATTTCCCAAGAAAATATTATGTAGGCACTCTTTCAGACCATAAAGATTTCTAATTTTAACCTGAATTTCCCAAATGCCCTTTTCTATATAACAGGTCATTTTGTCACAAAAGTCCTCAAAAGAACCAATATTGGCTTAATGAATTAGACAGCACTGATTGTGATTTGTAACATTCATCCACAATTATATGCCATCTGCAAGTAATTATAACAATGAGCACACCTTGACATGAATCCGTACAGTCACACATCATCTCAGAACATTCCATTTTAGACTTGAGATAGCTTAAAAGTAGATGTGTAGATACTCATGTGGGACGTGGATGATGGTTGTACACACCTCAGCAGAGTGAAGGTGATTGGAAAATATCATCCCTGCAACTCATCTAACACAGATACTTCACATATACCCAGGGTATTATAGCAAAAAGCCATACTGAATCTAAGAAAATATCAAAGACAAGCAAAAAGGTGGATATACCTGCCGACTTCAGTCCTAGGGTTTCCTGAGGAATGAGTCTTGTTTGATGTAAACATTACTTTCTACCAACGACCACACAATGCTCACCCCTAGTGAGAGGCTGCTGTGGTGTGCCTTCCTAGATTTGATTTTTTTCTTGACAGATGTATATGTCCTCTTCCAGCTCCATGTGGTGGGCACCTGACGGCTTCTAATGGGGTCATATTACCTCCAGGATGGCCAGGATATTACAAAGATTCTTTAAATTGTGAATGGGTCATTGAAGCAAAACCAGGACATTCCATCAAAATAACATTTGACAGGTGAGATCAAAACCATTGCTTTTGTACCTAGAGTCACAGCTATACTTCCTTTGTTAAGTAAATAGAGCTTAAAGCATAAACACCCTTCAGTCCCCAAGAAAGATCACAGAACAAAGACAAGTGCATGAGAATATGCCCATGCTGTTCTCATAGTCTTGCTATTCAGTGGGCACCATGACATCTCAGACCTCAGGGCTGCCCATGGAGAAGCATCCTAGATGGTTGTTTTCTTGGTCTTATCTAGAGTCTGGATTTGGAACTTGGAATTGGGAGCTTGCTATGTGGTACTCACTCTGCCAGACACTTCTGTATCCTCCATGAACACACAGAAAAGACTTCTCCAGTTCTGGGCAGACTACTAGCACCTGGAGGCAGCAAAAAGTTGCAGAGCCAGCATCAGAGTTACTGTAGTAGGTTAAGAACCTCCCCAGTGTCCATGACCACTACAACTGGGACATAGTGATATGGCTTAGCAATCTGAACATGTGTTTTTATTCTGCAAAAGTAAAGACACTGTTTGGACTCCAGCATGAGGTGCTCAATGTTGAAATGAATTTCATGTTTGAAAAAAAATATATGTATACATATATATGCATATGTATGAATGTATATTGCATGGATGTATATATTGAGCAAAAACCCTGTACTTGAAAGCTAAGGATGCAACTTTGCTTAAGAGGTTCAGTTTGTTGAGTGACTAGACAATTTGTGCTCCAAGTTATAATACTCCTAATATTTACCTCAAGATATGTGGCTTTTTTCTATGTTTTCCAACAATTCAAAATATTAGGACTAGAAAGTGTGAAAGAATTAGTTGAACTATCATTACTGATTAGTTTTTTATTCATAATTATCCACACCTCTGTTGGATGACCCTACTTTTTAATAGGATGATCCTTCCTAAAAAGGGATAATGGTTTGTGTCTATTGGTGAGTTACCCTGGAAATAGCCTTAATCATTACAAATAACCCTAGGTGTTCGATATGTGAAATTTGATTTCCTACAAATTCTTATACTTCAGTTATTGGGAAAAAACTGAATTTAAACAAGTTCTGATCCCAGTCATGGGTCAGATTTATATCATTTAGTAAAAGTATTAATTTCATGGTCTCATTTGACCATCAAATTTCAGTTGCTTGAAGGAAGATTTCATGCTAAAATTTCCTCAGTGTGATATTTTCAGTATTGTTTTGGTGTAATATTACAGTAAATTCTATTTGAGTGGCTAATATTCCTGAAAAACTTAGATATTAAACCTAGTTGTAATCAGTGCTTAGCTCTTCAAAGCTGAACTGCATGACCCTGTTTTAGTTTGTTCCTGCTTCAGAGCTGATATTAAGTCTGTGGAAACAAGGTTTGGATTCTCTGCAGATGGCTTGGCCATATAAAGATGCCATGCTGCCAGGTCATGATAAGCAATGAAAGTTCATAGTTTTCATTGTGTGTTTTTTATCAGTCCTTGCTGCCCCAGCTAAAGATGACATGGAAGAGTTTTCCATAAAGATTCAAGAGACAAATGTAAAACTCCATGCTCGTGTAGACCTCTGGAATTTGAACTCAAATATCTGGTATATCACAGCATCTTTAGGACAGCTGTTAAAAGCAATAAAGTCAAAGCAGCCACCAGCAGGCCTGAGTCCACCAGCCTCATGTGCTGTTCTGCTCCAGCCATCTGAGATACATTGTTTGAATTTCTCTGTACAGAAGAACAGAACTCAGAGTAGCAGCCTTGTTTGCTCAGAAAAAATAACATTATTGTGCCTTTGTAGAGGAACGTCCTCATTGATGACAAACGGGGCAGTGTTGTTAAATGAGGCTCAGCATCCTTTTGCTGTTGTGGAGATGTGCAAATCAATTGAGCTTGTTCCCTGGCTCCCTTCTCTTCCTAGCAATAGTCTGAGCCCAGCATGGGAATGGTGGCCCAGCTTCAGAGATGCATTTGGCTTAGTTACCAAGTGAGTCAGAGTCAGGCAATGCTGAGATATTCCCTCAGCGCCAAAAGAGTCACTTGGAAACCAAGTTAGCTCTTGGAGAATGAGATGGGTCTATTTAAGAAATCATCTCCGTGCCCAGAATGGTGCCATTATTGCACCAAGGGGATCTGGGTGCCTCAGCTTTATATAAATATAATTGCAGGCTGGATTCACTGGAAGTACAAGCAGAGTTAAACACTATCTGGAAGCTGTTCTGGCTTTTCCAAATTGTTATGGCATCACTGAGTTTGTGAAGTAGCAGCTTGCTCAGCGTTGGTCCCTCAAGGGTTGGTGTGAATAAAAAAAAGCACAGTGTGGTTTTCAGGAAAAATATTTAAATATCATATGCTGTGAAGTCCTTCTTCCCTAAAGGGAGTGTTCCTCCTTAGTACGCCGACTTCATGATGTCTATAATATGTTAAACAGAGGATTGTAAAAATAGTACAAAATACATAGTCAGACATTGTTTCATTACTGAAGGTTATATTGTGTTAGTACAACCCCAGTCTCTCTTAATTTATTACTTATCTGTCAATTCTGTCTATCCATCACCTATCATTTATCATCTACCTATCATCAGTGTATCTATTATCTAGTTACCTGAATCATATCTATTATATATAAAATGTATATAATATATATATGTCCATAATCTGTTTATTATTTCTCAACTACATAACATCTGGCCATCATCCATTTTATCTGTCCTCTATTATCTGCCTGTATTAGAGAACTTACATATTTGCAAAATTTTTCTTTCAGAGGAAGATCATGACCTTCTATGCAGCCTGAGATTTTACAGATAGAAAGTAGATATGGTAGAGGGTTCACAATGTGTTTCTAGCAAACAGAAAAATATATACATATATTTCAATCACCTTATTCACTTGAAGCTTTTATTGGGAGTGACACAGCTGGGCAGGTATGGAAGCTGACATGACTCTGCATGGCTTTTCCCTAGGTTCCAAACGGAAGTCAATTATGATACCCTGGAAGTACGGGATGGGCCAACCAGCTCATCCCCGCTGATTGGAGAGTACCATGGCACCCAGGCACCACAGTTCCTCATCAGCACAGGCAACTACATGTACCTACTATTTACCACTGACAGCAGCCGGGCTAGTGTTGGCTTCCTCATCCACTATGAGAGTAAGTGAACCGTGGCTGGCATCCCGGGCAGGACACTATACCTCAGGTGATGTGGTACATACGCTTGCCTTCAAGTGTGAAGACCAATAAGCTGATTCCAAGGACAATCAGACTGCCAATTATCTCCTACAGAATGTTCTGGAGGTGGGAGATTGCCTTAGGTCCCCTAATAGATATTTATTGCCTATTACAAAATAAAATGATATAATCATTAAATGATGAATTGTAGTCTGTTAGTATATAATGCATTAATATATTCTATTATAGTATTATTATATATATAAATAATATTATATGTATAATATAATATTATGTTATATAATATTAAATATAATATATTAAATGATATTATATATATATATATATATATATATTACATAGAAAAGATGCAGATGGGCTGGAAGTGATACAAGGCATTTTCTTGAAGTGGGTTCATGAGTGCTGAGTGGCATCCGTTGCCAAGGTGCTAGGCAGAACACTCTGGTCTGTGAGTTCATGCGAATGGTTTTTCCAGGGTGGCGAACATTAGATCAGAGGTTGCAAGGAATTAAATCCCAGCTGTGCTTAGTGAATGCCAAGTAATTGCTGTGAACACTTAACTGTCAGTAGGCCATGGTAGATCCAGTGTGCTCAGCAGACCAGGCTGTTTTCTTTCCAGCTTGGCTTTGAGTTTCAGCTTCTGAAGCTGTGAAGGTGATGCAGTATCATGTTATAGCTAAATGGACTTTGGGTGTTTACCAGGGGGCTTCCTCATAGAAGTAGGTTCTTAATAAGAGTCAACCAAAACACAGACCCAAACAAAGCTGCCACAGCCCCCACTAAAAGTACTTCACAGCAACCGAGTGAAGAGGGAGGCTGGCAGGAACCAGCTGTTAACCCAACGAAGCGATGGCTGTGCGGGGCATGAGTTTTATGGCTGTTATTATATTAAGTCTTTTGTCAAAAATACATTGCTTACCTTTTGGTGATTGCTATATATTACACACACACACCATTCTATAAATGCACGAATGGGATTATTTATATCTTCTTTAACCTATCCCTTCCACCATCGACTCTGCAAACCTCTGCCCAGAACCACTGCTACTCAGATGTAGAGGCCTTCTGAATACATTTCTCTGCATTTTGCATGTATGAATGAACATTTGGACATGTATGGTTAGGAATATTTTCCATTAAAAATGAGTGATAATAAGTTCTAACTCTGGTACCCAAATGATTGCCAATTAATTAATTAAAATTTACTTGTGCTATATATGTATGTGTGTGTATGTGTGTGTGTATATATACATATATTCATACTGAACTCATGTACACATCAATGCACACACATGTAGTGAGCCATCTAAGGAGCTGGCTCAGTGGTTAAGAGCACTTTCTGCTCTTAAAAAGGACTATAGTTCAGTTCCCAGTTTCACATCTGATTGTTCACAGCTGTCAGTAGCTCAAGCTACAGAGTATCTGACATACCACACTCTTGAACTCTTTACGTATCCCATATATATGGCAAATATCTATACACACATAATATATTTACATATATTTATACATATACATAAAAACAAATAAGATTTAAGATTTAAGGTATTTGTTCTCTTGTATCTTTTTGTGTCAGATTATACCTTCTTGGAGGGAAGGTGTACCTGTAGACACTTTAGCTGCCCCAATTCTGTGATTGACAGCTGACAGAAAGCAGGACACACATCAAAACATATGGGAATGTGAACATCATGGGAATGTGAACAATACACACAGCTTTACAGTAATGACTATAAAAAACAGTCATCTGCCTTCACTCGCCAAGGCACACATTCACTGTCACCTCTTTACAAAGGCCACACACTGAAAAGAAATATGTTTGCATCATATTTAGGTCAAATACCAGCACTTTTATGTTTCAGCTGAGAAACAGAACAAAATCAAAAGGCATCACTCTTCTCAAAAACTATCTATTGATCTGTCTTCTCCTTGTGATGTGAAGTTGAGGCCCGGGTGAGTGAAGTACAGTTCTGACAGTGGATGATGCTGTGTGTGCACAACAAGCCTGATCAGCACCAATCTTACTGCACTCTTGCGAGACTGACCTTATTGCTCTCTGTGCATCCAGTGTGTGCTTTCTCACCTCCGTTTTGTGGGAATTCCTGAACGAGCCCTGCTTTAGGTAACTTGAGGATAAAATTCCTGACAGTAATTCTACCAAAACACATATGCACAGACACATGGGCACACATACACACATGTACACACACACACACACACACACACACACACATGCACATGGCAAATAAAAACACAGTATTTTCATATTTCTCAATTCACATCTGTACTATTGTTTATAGTTTTTTTAAAGAAAAACAAAAACAAAAAAACATACAAAAAAGAAACCCCACCATGATCTAATTTGTTTATTTGTATCCAGTATGGTTTTCTAGGTATTTCTAGATTTATTTCTGAATGATCAACAGAACATTCTGGTTTGCTTTTTCTTAACAGTCCTACATTTTAAGCAAAATCTGTATGGAAATGGGGCTTCATTATAAATCTTGAATTTCATTATTAATATTCCTCATAAAACAAATGTCCTCATGCTGTACTAAGCCATCAGCCCATGGCTATTTATGCATTAGCAATGTGGGAACATGTTGTTTAAGTTTTGAGTGTCAAAAATGTTTCCATAAAAAATAGTGGATGTGTGAGTGGTGAGAGAAGAGTTGACAAACAGAGAATGGAAAGGGCAGTGGGAAGAAGAGAGGAGAGGGTGTGGAAAAGAGAAAGAGAAAAGTGAAAAGATGAAGGAAAAGGAAGGGATGGGAAGGATGGGGATGAAGGGAAAGGAAGAAAAGAGATGTGAAGAGACAAAGAGAGGATAGGAGAAGAAGAGAAGAGAAGAGAAGAGAAGAGAAGAGAAGAGAAGAGAAGAGGAGAGGAGAGGAGAGGAGAGGAGAGGAGAGGAGAGGAGAGGAGAGAAGAGAATGGGTAGGAAGAAGGGAGAAGACAGAGAGTACAGAAGAGGAGAGAAGAAAGGAGGGGAGAGGAGAATACAGTAGAGGGTAGGGGAGGAGAGTGGAGAAGAGAAGAAGAGAGGGGGAAGGGAAGGGGAGAAAAGAAGAAAAGAGGAGAGGAGAGGAAGGGTAGGAAGAAGAAATAAGAAAAGAGAGGGGGAGGGGAGGGGAAAGGAGGGAAAGGAGTAAAGACAAGGTTAAGACTTCTACAGACTTGTGCTCATCATTGATGGTCCTGCTCACATAACTTGACATAGGACAGTGGGTGATGCTGTGCTTTGTATCTATGGAAACCTTGGCTCTTTGTTTATAAAGACTTAGAATGACTATTTAAGGAAAATAAGTATTGGTAAAAAATAATGCAATTCTTTTCAATTTGCTTTTTGTCCTATCATTGTTCAGCCACCACCTACTTTTGAAAATGTGACTGAAAATCCATACTGGGTTTTATCCAGGGAGGCTATGGTCAGAGCCTATGAATTCTAGATTCTTCAAACCTCTAAGTTCACAGATTTCCCAGACTGCCCTGGACTTATTCATTTGCTCAGTTGTTAACTCCAAGAGCTCGCTCAGAATGAGAACACTCCATCCATTCTGTAACAGGGAATGCACATGGGGTGAGCCCAGAAGAGGTCCAAGTATGGTGGGTGTACTCCATTAGAGAATATGTAGGCCTGAGGAGGTTCTCCAGGAGGTAGAGTCTACAGGCATTGCTGAAGGAATCACTGAAGAGTTGGCTAAGCTTCTTCTCAACTTGTGTGCCTGTTGTCTGGACAGAATTGATAGAGCAATTAAGAGACCACAGGGGTAGGCAGAATGGTCCTGATGCTAGAAAAGTACTATGCATAACAGAGGAGTCCTGATGAAATACCCAGGGTATTTAACCACAATTGTTTTTGCCCTCAGAGAACTCCTGCTGTTATGTTCATGAAACAGCCATAGAGGATAACCAGGATGGTCATGACTCACAGGAAATATCCACCAAGGATATCAGAGTACTACTGAGCCTTGGGAAAGGCCTAGTGCTCATATCCTGTCTTTCAGCAGCTAGCCTCTCTGTGGTCTGACAGTTCTACCACTTTTTGGGTCATAGTCTTCTGTACTATTAGAAACACATTATTATGGTCTAAACAGTTACTCTGGATTATATGAATCACTTGTTGATCTCAGAAAGGAAAACCTATCTCTACTAGTCACCTAGCACCACTAAACTCCAATCCATCAGACCCAGGGTCCAGGAGGTCAATGTGGGGCGATGGAAGTCTGAAAGCCAGAACATTTTATGACCAGAGTCCATGGCTGAGCTTTTTGCAGGAAGGGAAAACTGTAGGGGAGTTCTCACTTCTCTAACTACAAAAACATTAGAATGACTTTCCCTTCTCTGATTCTCATGTTCTTGACTAGATTATTCTAGGAAAGACAAATATAAAACAGGATGGAAAGCCTCATGATGAGGTGACCTACTTCCTTTTATATACCAGCTTATCTAGTGGCCTAGGCAAGTGGCAAATGACGTGGAGATTTTAAAACTGTAGATTTTAGACTCATATTTTACAGTTAAAACTGTACAATATAGTTTTAGAAAACCCACTTTCATGCAGCTGTAAACTGCATTTCCTATGTGTGCTTGCCTGTGTGTCTGGGTATAAGAGCATGGCAGTGAAGCTGCCAAAACCTAACTGGAATGCAAACAATAAAAGCAAGGAGAGGGGAGAAGGAATAAGACCTAGCTTGGTGTTCTGTTAACAGTCCATTGATTTTTTTTGGAAAACAAAGGTAAAATTCAAAGTCTTTGATGAATTATTCAAGGTTATACCATTTTTCTAGGACCTGAAGAGGAACACATGACTGTCTTTCATTCGAAAAAACAAGGTCAAGTAGTTGGAGACATTTGCTTTTCACATGAATGACTATTGGATATTAAACATTCAATTCAGCAATGAAGAGTTCCTTAGATAATTTCCTGGGATGTGAATATCCAGGAATATATTAGAGATTATGTTATAGCACATTTTTTTTTTCAATTATGCAGAAAGGCCTTTTAGTCTTATGTACTCTTGCACATGCAGGTGTGACTCTTGAATCCGACTCCTGCCTGGACCCGGGCATCCCTGTAAATGGTCATCGGCATGGCAGTAACTTTGGTATCAGATCTACAGTGACCTTCAGCTGTGACCCTGGGTACACACTCAGTGATGACGAGCCCCTCATCTGTGAGAAGAACCATCAGTGGAACCACGCCTTGCCCAGTTGTGATGGTAGGTGAAGCCCAGGCAGGCAGAGCTAAGCTAGTGCACCACGGACACATGTAGAAACACGAGGACATGTGAATATGTGGAACACTTTGCATCACACCTGACATGATCCAATGTGACCAGAGAATGTGTTCGCTTTAGAAACTGTACTCTTAAAGCACAGCACATTTGAAGGTTACTCGCCAGTATTGTTCTATTAACAGGGATAAGTCTTTATTAATGTTGAAAGACTGTGGTCTTCTGTGCGACATTACTGACAAACATTGAGACTGAGAGAACTCACTTATGCATGTGTTTTTATAAATGCTTATTTATAGAAGGCCTGAAAGACTTTGTGCTCTACTTAAACACTCCAGATGGCCAAACCTCTTTCTCTTCTGACTCAGGTGACCCAGGTCCACATGAAGAGTTTCCTCCAAGTTAACATACATTGTCCCACTGACTTCTGACCTTTCCCAGAATAGCTTACCTGAACCTGTAAACCACCGGATAGTCTTTGAGATTATCTATGTGCCATCATTTATCTTTCCTTCTGTTCTTATCCACTCCTGGAAATAGATTATTGATTACTGTATATCACTATTTCTCTCAACTTTACACTAAAGTTAGGTAAATGCTTTATTTGTGATTACTTGGATCTCTTTACCCATGAATATGCCCTGCTGTAACATTATTTCTTTAGAAAAGCATATAGGTATATAGAAAATAAATACTTACATATGAGTTATATACACATGTAATTTCAACTTCTTTTCCTTTTTCCAAACTGTAGG
>JADRCD010200952.1:15729-29339 GCA_019843815.1 Montemys delectorum
TGAGCACCTAGGGTCTCTCAAAATAATAGGTACAAGTAGCAAGCAAGCTCTTGGGAAGGTTGTATTTTCTGTCCTGTCAATGACTGGTAATCCTTGACCTTGGCACCAGAGTACTGGCGTAACCAGTGCATGGTATATGCAGATAAGAAGTGGAACACTCAGGGTAGATGAAGGCCTTTCCAGGCAAACACATAGAGTCAGTGGGAATTCTGGACTCTGGATAGAACTGGGAAGGGGGTTGCTCGCACACTTGTGAGACTACCTAGTAGGAGGGCACAAAGGCTGGGCAACTGGAACATGATAACCTTCTTCAGGAAGATCACACATTGTTCACTATTGCCAGAAAGCCGCTGAGACACTGTTCTTTGATGCTGTACATTGCAATTGTATTGCTATTAACCCCTAAGGTCACTATGCTTATTTTGTTGCTTGTTTTGTTGGAGAAACTTAGCATGCTCCCACATTGCTAAGGCAGACAGGATCAGCCTCCAGGGTACTGGGCCGTTTTGTTTAGGTGGCAATGAGGCTATGAGGAATTGAATAGTGAAATTTGGGACTGTATGGTGACTGATGTGTCCTTGTCCAGCACTAGACAGTCAGCACATTGTCACCACATGGTCAAAGCACCTGGCTGGGTATTGAAATGGTGCTTCCATTCTGAGGTGGATTCTCCTCAGCAATCACCAGTGCTGTGTAAAATGAATGTATAGACTGGAAATGACTTAGAAGTGGAGTGGGGCTCAGCTCTACTAGAATGGCCATGTAATCAGGAATTGGCTGAAATGTTACGAGAGGCCGGTTATAACTGGGATTTTCTAGAGAAAATAAAAGTGCATTAAACTTAAACATTTTGTCTTTTGTCTTTCAAGGCTAATCTATGTAAATTTGAAATCTGATCCATCCAAGGGGATCCCTAATGTGATTTGTTATGCCACGTTGTAGCACCTTTCTAGGACTAAAAAGCCTACAATGAAAGGTTATTAAAAAAAAATCTTCACATTTCAAGAGAGTTTAGAGTTTAGAATGAGAGTTTTATTTAGTCATGGCTGTTTACACTGAGCTCTGAGAATCTCCTTGCCCTTTCTAATCTCACACAATCTCTTAAATCTCACTGATTTTTTTTATTGCAATAAACCATACATCAATAGGAAATGTAAACCTCTAAAAATTCATAGTTCTCAGCAAGGGAAAATAAATTAGAATTAATTATAATATTTTATCTCACCTGAAGAAAATAAACCTTTTCTTTCTCTTCTCTGAGTATTACATTTGTTACTTTTTAATACTATTGTTAGCACACAACAATTTTAAAGGAATAAATTGAGCATTGAAAGAATTATCTCCCTTCTATTTGGTAAAGGAAAAATGCACCAATCATTTTAGAAATGTTGTTATTAAATATTTTTACCAACTGTTTATTCTTTCAGCAAACTTTTATTGCAAAACAATTATGTTCATTGCCTCCTAACAGGTAACATCAGCATAACATTCTTCATAGCTTTAAGGTCACACATAGAACCAAGTGAAAAAAGAAAAATGACTAGGAATACGGAATGAAAAATTAATAAATGCTACTTACAATGTGCAGTCTTGAAAGTCTTGGGAGGTATTTTTCAAACTCTATCTTCCTGAAGAAACTTGATTCTGGAAAAATAATGTGATTCAAGGCGAAAGAAATGAAAGAGAAAGAATGGGAAAATGTGGGGATCAGGGTAAACACTAGTTCCTGAGATTGGAGGTATGAAACACAGTTCAAGGTGCTTAACACTTGTTTCTGGGCATGGTCAGAACAAAGGGCAAATGCCTCAGCAGCCCACAGCCAAAGTCCTTTGTCTTTGATAGTGGAAACAATTGTACATTTAGAAGTTCTTGCCTTCTAAATATGGGAACTCCTAATTTAACATTGCCTTAAACTGCAGGGCATCAGTCCAATATTTCTTTTGGGAATATGAGTCCAATATAAATAAATAAGAAAATAAGGAGACATAGTCAGTGACTTCTGTTAACCATAGAAAGGCCTTGCATCATCCTGCAATGGAAAGAAACTAAAATACAGTTCTGCTTACTTAGTACCATACACATCACACACACACACACACACACACACACACACACACACACACAAGTACTAAGTTACTGAAAAGGAGAAAAGGAAGAAAAAAATGAAGCACAAGAATTTGTGTTTCATGTAGAATTTTTTCAAAGAAGACACTAGTGCAAGATCTCAGAGTTCAGTTAGATCAAAAGACCAAAATACATCGGCTAAGACATGAAGAGCAGGGTAAGTAAGCTATATAGCCTGGTGGTAGAGCACATGTCTTGGCCATGTAAGACCCTGAAGTCCTTCTGTAGCACCACACACAAAGGAAAGCTGGACTGTGCATCTGCAGAAGTGCCACATATAAGGCATGACACTGGTGGTATGGGACAGAGTGAAGACACAAAGCATGCTCATGGAGTAGGCAGAGGGAAACAATTCAAGGAAAAGGCTGTGCAGATTTGAGGATCTTCAGCTCCTGTGGGTACTACAGGGTAGCTAACATGGAGAGAGCATAGTTTATGAAACCTCATTCTTCCTTCTCTTGTAACTTTGTCTCATGAAAAAGGACTCTGGCCTGAAGTACAGTCCCTATATGTCAACTCCTACCTTAGTTAAGGTAGATACTTAGTCCTGAATATGTTAAGTCCCATGTCCTAGATCCAAGAAATAAAAATTGAATCTACAATCTTCAATGTAATATTAGACAGCTCTTGTCATGATCTTGAAGATGACTTAGGTAGAGAAAGGAGGTGATAATGATGGAAAAACAATAAAGGTAACATCCATTGGGGGAGGGAGGAGTCTGTGAGTTTTGCAGGAAGATGTGCATTACCCTCCTGCTGGTAAGAACAGGTCAAAATAGTGACATCAGACCACATACCACTTGGCAATTCCAGAGGAGTCACCCCCATGGATCCACCTTTGTTAGGGACATCAGTTTGCCTTATTTTTGGCATCTTAACAGCATTTTGTAGACTAAACATCTGGGCTGCCTTTGACATGTGAAGGCTACTTGATATTATTCACTTGCAGAATAATTCTCACTTTGTTACCTATATTTTTAATTTGATTTTAGCTTTTACTGCTAGATTATAATTTGGAGGAAGTCAAAGACTTCTTTGAGTATTTACGTGGTATACCTGAGAGCATGAAGAGTGTTAATAAGACAGTGGTTAAGCCCTTGGTCAATGATCTACCAGGGAGACTGAGACCTACATAGAGGTCAACACCAACTGATTACTGGTGGGAGCTTCCCTCATTACACTTGGGGAAATATGTCAACCTCCCCATCTCACCCCCCACTCTCATATCCTTTTTTATTTTCAGAATATTTTAGTCATCTTTCCAGGGGGCTTTTTGATAAAACCTGTCTGTGTCCTGGATGGCAGGTAGATATTAGAAATACAAATGTCAAACTCACAGAATAGCAGCCTCAAGGAAATTAGAAGAAAGTTTTTTTTTTTTTTTTTTTTACTGTAGCTTTTATAACTACCCCAAAAAGGCTCTACAGTGCATGAATAAATAGGTTCATGTAATTCAAATTCTATGTGACTAAATTAGTGGCACTGCCAAGGGGACAGAGACATGGCCATCTATGAATAGTCAAATCCTGTAGGGATTCTGCAGGGAAACTCTAGGTTTTATTTTATTCTCTACTCTCTTTAGAATTAGCTAAGAATTTTATTCCATTCTCAGAATATAAAATTCCCCTTTCCTTAAAATTCCCCTTTCCTTAAGCTCGTGGGCTTTGTGCAGGTATTTTTATTTAGAACATTGATAATGGGAGGCTCAGAAAGTCCCGTGTATCCTTCAGGGGATCAAGATTGACAGAGACATCCACCTCACCTGCAAATTTTTTCCAAATGGAAATACCCTGTGGCAGATTAGCACACCTGGCCTTTGTAGTAGGATGTGGTCATTGAAGAACAGCAGAGAGGCAGAGGCCTGAAGACCTCTGGTGCTTCCTGGAAGACTGGCTGATGGAATAACTGCACTCTAGGCCCAGTGAGGAACTCCATCTCCATTCCCTAAGCAATGGCACTGAGGCGTGACCTCTGGCTTCCACACACATGCACATTTGCATACACACATTAGCTACCCATAATGAACTGTGGATTTTGTGATTTTTCAGTGTAGTTGGATATGAACTCCTTTTTAATGAGCTAAAGAGAATGGGCAGGCTTTAGAGTTTCTGGTTCCAGAAACATTGGGTATACAGGATCTCGGTGTTACATAAAATACTATTCCTTACAATATAGTCCTTCATAAAACTTGAGAATTCATTGTGCTGATTTACGCCTGTCCCATAATTGATGAAAATTAACTATATACATCTTCTCCAATCAGGACTTTAGGCTTCTGTTTCTCCCTACTCTCTTCTACACTCTCAGCTTCCATCTCCACTGTGCTATCCACATGGAAAATACCTAGGTGCTGTTTTCTGTTTGTTCACACCCACAGTACTGGCTTCTATCACTATGTGGCCCTGTTTCTTCATCAATGTTTCCCACGGGAAGCTGATTGTCCACTCCATTCCAACTCCAGCCCTTTGCATGGGTGCTCAATACCATCACACTTCAGAGTTCCGAAGATGACTCCTGTTTTCCCCTATTCACACAACTGAATCCCCTTCCTGTGTCATCCTTAGACTTCCAGTTTGTAGTTTCCCTACTGCTATGCCAGTCCTGTGTGAAGATAGTTACAATAGCTCTACAGTTGTATTTGCTGCCCCTCTCTCTCCAGCAGCCCATAACAACTGGCCATATGCCTGCTAATTCCACCTGCGTCTTACAGAGCAGCTTTGTGACCTAGTTAAGTACAACATAGCCTATGTGATCCATAGGCAGGGACCTAATGTGTCCCTTGATTTGCCTCTGAAAAATACCAGCCTTCTATGATGGCCTATGAAGCATGGGAATCGCTTTAAACAACAACAGACTGCTCCAAGGACTTTCTTCTCACCTTCCCTCTGTGTCATGCATGTCTCTTCTGCATACAAACCTGTATTAGTTGAGGGTCTTTTTTCCTTTCTACATTCTTACCACCTCTGCTATCATTCAGATATCACACAGGGCCTCGCAGATCAGGCTTTTTGGGGTCCTTTCTCCTAGCTGCTCTGACAACCCATATGAGCACCTTCGACTCAGCTATCCTTCCCCTTTGCTTGGCTCCATGCACAGGCATCTGCTTTCTTCCATCTGGTCCTTACTTTGCCATGTGACATCATTCCATGATTGTAGTGTTTTTGTCTCAGTTGTCTTAATGTTATCTCCATTGATGTGGAGGACAGTGTCCACCAACAGGTTCTTAGTAATTCTTTGTTGACAAAGTTGACTTCAAAGTTTATGTTTGATGTCCTTTCTTTCATAGTGAAACATAGAACCAACTCTATGGAACATTGAGATGGAAAAATCTAATAAGAACTTATTAAAGTACTGTAGAAATGATCTCCAAAAGTTTATGTTGGATTGGTTTTCATGTGGCTATTCGTCTTAACTTTATGTGTTGTGATATGTTATATTCCCTTCAAATATTGACCAACGAGCAGGAGGAAGTAATGGGCATGTTTCATAAGTTGTCCAATAATCATGCAAGTGTTAATTGTAAAAGTGATGTTCATAAAACAATTTGTAATTAGTGTATTGAGAAGAAGTTGTTCTAGAAATTATTTATGGAATGATGGCTCATTCTAGTTCAAAGGAGATGTTTCAAACTAGACAATCTATCTAGTTTGATAAAGGAAGAATGAGCTCAAGCTCAGGCTATGCACTTCTCCCAGACAATACAGATACTCCTAAATAGCCATACAGACCTACTGTTAAGGTTTGCAGTATGGTGCAGGTAGTCCTCCTTTGTGGCTCACCTCTTTCTCAAACACACAGGGAACCTGGAACTGTTACATTTTCAGACATTAAAAGGGAACACAGAGCAGTATGAACTGCTCAGTATTACAATGTCTCAAAGTAGTGACTGGATGTATTACCCAGAGCTATACTGGCTCAGCGGGTAAGAGCACTGACTGCTCTTCCAAAGGTCATGAGTTCAGATCCCAGCAACCACATGGTGGCTCACAACCACCCGTAATGAGATTGGACTCCCTCTTCTGGTGCATCTGAAGACAGCTACAGTGAATTATGGGAGAGCGAGCGGGAGCTGGCAGAAGGTCCTGAGTTCAATTCCCAGCAGCCACACACATGATAGCTCATGGCCATCTGTACAGCTACAGTGTATTCATACACATAAAATAAAATAAAATAAATATTTTTTAAAAAGACAGAAACAGAATTAGTAGGCAGTCTATACACACATACAGACACACACATACACACAGACAGAGAAAGAGAGAGAGAGAGAGAGAGAGAGAGAGAGAGAGAGAGAGAGAGAGAGAGATGGAAAGAGGGACAGAAAAACAGAGACAAAGAAAGATAAAGGAAAATTTATTATGAAAAAATTTCATGTAGTAATGGGGCCCAAAGAAGTCTCATGGCTCCGGCTGTGTATGTGCCAGAGGATGGCCTTGCTGGACATCAGTGTGAGGAGTGGCCCTTAGTCCTGTGGGGGCTCAATGCCACAGTAGAGGGGAATGCTAGTTTAGGAAGGCAGGAGTGGGTGGGTTGGTGGGAGGGGAGCACCCTCATAGTGGAAGGGAGAGGAAGGTTGGGATAGGTGGTTTCCAGAGGGGAGACCTGGAAAGGGGATAACATTTGAAATCTAAATAAAGAAAATATCCAATAAAAGGAAAAAAGAAGTCTCATTTACAATTTAGTAATTGTGCAGACCTGAAAACAAGATGTCAATATCCATTACAGGGCAATATAAAAGACCAAAGGCCAGGAGCTCCATAGGCATCACTGAGCTAGCAGGTGGATGGGGCTGTTGTTTGAACTCTAACACAGGGCTGACAGTTCCCAGAGTCTCCTCTTGTGATAAACTGCAACCTTTGTCTCTCTGTGCCTTGCTGACTTCCGGCTATTACATCCCCCAGGCTCATCCTGGCTGTTGCATGTAACAGCACCCTCTTCTCTTCAGGCCAAATGACCTCCCAGTGTGTGTAGATAGAATGCTGTCTTTATTTTTGCATCTATCTAAGGTTGTTTCTGTATGCTGGCTATCAGGACAATTTCTACAGTCAGTGTGGGAGATTAAGAGGGTCTCTTTGATGCACTAATTTCCTTCCCAGCCCTGGATGACTGGGTCATGTGGATATTATTCTGCTTTTCTTGGAGCATCGTTATGCTGCCTTCCATGTGAACTGAACTAGTTTATTTTCCTAGAACTGTGTCCTGGTGTTATTTCTGTTGGCTCTGATAAGTATCTTGACAGAAAGCTAATGATGAGAGAAAGGGGTTGATTGCAGCTTTCTGCTTCAGGGTGACAGCAGAGACCATACAGTGCCAGGAACTTAAAGCAAGTGGTTAAATGTATAGTCTAGAGCAAG
The DNA here is from genome assembly GCA_019843815.1 of Montemys delectorum. Classification (NCBI taxonomy): domain Eukaryota; kingdom Metazoa; phylum Chordata; class Mammalia; order Rodentia; family Muridae; genus Montemys; species Montemys delectorum. The sequence goes on from JADRCD010200952.1 coordinate 23,208, forward strand.
AAGAATTGGATGCATGTATGGTTACCATCCAGCAGCTTTCTCTACTCTATTAGCCAAATTAAGAATAATTCCAGATAAGGCAGTCCTCTGCTACATATGTATCTGGAGCCATAGGTTCCCTCCATCTATAATCTTTGGTTGGTGGTTTAGTCTCTGGGAGCTTGGGGGTGGGGGTCATATTAGTTGATATTATTGTCCTTCCTATGGAATTGTAATCCCCTTTAGCTCCTTCATTCCTTCCCCTAATTCTTCCATTGGAGTCCCTGGACTCAGTGTGATGTTTGGCTGTATCTGCATCTGTCTCAACCAGATGCTGGCAGAGCCCGACACAGGAGTATGTTAGAGGGGTAAAACAGCAATGGGTAGGTGGGTGGGGGAGCACCCTCTTAGAGGTGAAGAGGAGAGGGATGGAATGGGGGGTTGCAGAGGAAAGACTAGGAAGGGTGACAACATTTGAAGTGTAAATAAATAAAATAACCCATCAATTAAAAAAAAAAGAATAATTTCCCAGACTATCCATAGATCAACCTGACCTCAATGATCCCCACTGAGCCTCTCTTCCCATTTCATTTTAGAGTACATCAAGTTGACAAAAACTAGCCATCACACATAGTGTAACAGATTTTTCACCACATCTTTGTCAGCACTGAAAACCAAAGAGATTACTCTCATAGAATTGTCCACAGAGCAGACAGGGCCAAAAGCTGTTGAATGAGCATCATGGTAGAGAAATAGCTGTACTGCAGTGCAGGGTGACTGTTATTGGCATGAGTCAAGTGAATGTTTCAAAACAACCAGCACAGAGTATTTTGATTGTTCCCAGAAGAAAGAAGCAATGAATGTGTTAGGGGATAATAATTCCATTGACTTCAACTTTGTCATTAAGCATTACATTCAAGCACATATGTGCCATAACTGTCTATCAAGCATGGAAGCTCCATATTTGTCTACAAATATTTGTCTAAAATCAAGTATCACAGCTTATATGGTGTGTGGATGTAGGTATCCGGGTGTGTTTCAATCTGAAAAGCAAACTGGAAGAGGAAGGAAGTGAGGTTTTTTTCTCTTCCAAAATTATGTCACAATTTCATACATCCATGTAATACACTTTTATTTTAAAACCTTTTCTTGCTTATACATGTATTTTAATCAAATCCATACCTCCATTTTCTTCTGTACAATTCATTCTCTGTCCTCTTTCCACTTTTCCCTCTTAAACTTCATGTGTTTTCTATTTTGAAAAATACCAAATCTACTTAGTGCTGCTATATGTGCATGCTTATGAGCCATTCATCGGAGCATGGGTGGCCTCTCAGGGGCTACGTCCCGGAAGAAGATTGACCTTTTTCCCACAGTGTTCATTATTTACCAATAGCTCCTCATCTAGGGGTGGGATATCATAATCCCCTCCTGATTATGACTGATCTTGTCCTGGTCATGTTCATGCAATCACAGCTGCTGTGGCTTCATGTGTGCCATGATTTTATGTCTGTCAAAGCTCCTGTTGTGCTGTTATCAACTAGTACTTTCTTGTTCAAAGTTTTATAAATAACTTTATGGTTCTTAAAATATTTGAGTTCATTTGAATATCGCATATTGTGCTGCAAGAATTTTGAACTCACTAAAGGAGTGCTAAGAAGTCCCACCCTGGAAGACAGGGATGACAGCTTAAATGAATCCCCAGTTCTCCAGATGTATTGACAGAGTTTGTCATTCTCTGATTTGCTGTACACTGAGTTAGGTTCCGTGGCTATGCTGTGATAGAGACGCCTGCTTATAAACTGGCATCTCACAACTGCAAGCCGAGCAATCTCTAGGTATCAACTTTATCCTCTGCTGGTGCTTATGCAAATTCACTGTGCATCTAGAAGCACTGCACCCCAGCGATCACTGTGGACTGCTCATGTTTTCTGCTATTTCAGCTCTGTGTGGAGGCTACATCCATGGGAAGAGTGGGACTGTCCTTTCCCCAGGATTTCCAGACTTTTATCCAAACTCTCTGAACTGTACATGGACCATCGAAGTCTCTCATGGCAAAGGTAAGACCAAGGGCAGGGTCTTAACACAGACAATTGCACAATGCAGAGCATGGACTAGAGGAAGCAGTAAGGATGGGAGCACAGAGTAGAGCAAGCAGTAAGTATGCAGAGCATGGGCTAGAGGAAGCATTAACTAAAGGTCAGGACAATGAATGAATTTTCATTGTTCCAACCCCTTAGCTTTTATTGTTTGATAAGATTAAAAGAAAACAAGATCTTCATATCATTGGAGAGTTAAGCAGAAGTTATTTTTGTTATTTTCTCCATTCAGTAACCTGGCTGTATATATATGAATATAAACTTGGAAATTAGATGTAATGATAAGGAAAATGAGTTTTGATTAAGTAAAATGTGACTATTGATTCAATATAAGAAGAATTTTTAAACTTCTATAATATGTCTGAGAAACATCTGTGCTTCTGTTCTGACTCTGCTTGGCATTGTCTTTAAGATAATTGTCAGGTCTTCACATAATCCAAAGGCGTTTTAGCACCATGGATTCCCCCATCCTTACACAGATGGTAAATGCAAAAGAAGCAAATTAGTATTTTGTGCAGAAAATATACAATATTAATGCTGGGGTTAACAATGTACCCTGAGTATATTCTTATACCTAAAACTAAATGTTATTTTTAGAGAGCCTTTAAGAAACTTTGGTCAGTAGACTTTGCTTTTCAACATATATTTTAACTTCACTAGGTGTTCTATTGTCCTAGATGTTGCAATGACCTGCATGTTACAGCACCCTTATGGATATGTTTTACACACTTCCAGAAGCATACATTAAAAACATGTAGAGGTAACTCAGCAGTCATGAGTGTGAGAACATATTCTTGTAGAGAACATGAGTTCAAATCCAAGAACCCATATCAGTCAGCTCACAACAACCTAGAACTCCAATTACAGAGAGGTCACACATGCCTTTGGCCTCTGAGGGTACATGCACTCATGTGTACATATCTACACAGAGACCGTGGATGCAAATATATATCAATAAATAGTAAATCTCCAAGGAAGGGAGGAAGATGTGGTCCTGAAGTAAATTAAATAAGTACATTATAAGTAACAAAATTTTTTTTTAAATTAGAAAACTGTTTATCTTTAAAGGAATCCACTTATAGATCAGTTTATTGGCTTCAGCATAGAAACTCAGAGATAGTGTATTATGAGTCTGATTTTTATGAAGATATCATAGGGCTTACAAAACTATAATTTCAAGAGAATTTGCCCTCTACAATATATGTTTGCATATGATATCTCCAAACTAATACATCTAAAAATGGGGAGTGAAAATAGAAAATTTTTCAGTGTTTTGTCTCTTGGATGAACACTCCCCCTGAGCCTGGAGACCTATTATGAACACAGTCAAACACAAACATACTTATTGCACTTATAAAACCATACCTACATCTACCAATTCCTTCGAACCTTTGTCTAAATGAATAACCACACCTAACATCCCTATCACCATAGATAGGCATGTGCACACACCTGAATGATATCTAAATCTGTGTCCATTCTTGTCCACATGAACATCAGTATCATGTCCATGCTGGTATTTAATTAGTTTCTTTATTTCAACCTAGATCCATGAGTGTATCGTAGCTATATACAATCCCTCTGTACCAATATCCATATCTATATCTGCACCAAAACCCATGACAGTAACTGATCTGACAACTATTTGAACATTTGTTTTTGTTTAACTCTTCTTGAATTTAGAACAGACTTTATCTAATTTTTCTCTGAAAGTTCAAAGTTAGAGTCATACAAGATAATTTTAATATTTAACGATTTAAGATATTTTGATCCAAACCTTTGATGTCTATAATTATGCCTTGGAGAGATTCCTTTCAGCTGCAGTTAAATTGACTATCCCACCCTTATCTCTCAGGAGTGCAGATGAATTTCCACACCTTTCACCTTGAAAGTTCTCATGACTATTTGCTGATCACAGAGGATGGGAGTTTCTCAGAGCCAGTAGCCAGGCTTACTGGGTCAGTCCTGCCTCACACCATAAAGGCTGGTTTGTTTGGAAACTTCACTGCACAACTCAGGTTCATCTCTGACTTCTCCATTTCCTATGAAGGCTTCAACATTACGTTTGCAGGTATGTTGATTCTTTGTCATTTCTTTCTCTGGCCATAATGTGACCTTGGATTTTCTCTCTCTCTCTCTCTCTCTCTCTCTCTCTCTCTCTCTCTCTCTCTCTCTCTCTCTCTCTCTCTCTCTCTCTCTCTCCCTCTCCCCCTCTCCCTCTCCCCCTCCCCCTCTCCCTCTTCCTCTCCCTCTCTCTCCCTCTCTCTCCCTTCTGTCTCTTTCTGTCTCTCTCTGCATCTGTCTCTGTCTCCTTCCCTCCTTCTCTCCCTCTCTCTTCTACTTCTCCTCTATCTCCTGTGTCTCTCTTTCTGTCTCACTCTGTCTTTCTGTCTCGCTCTGTCATATATATATATGTCTCTCTCTCCCTCTTCCTCTCCCTCTCTCTCCCTTCTGTCTCTTTCTCTCTCTTTCTCTGCCTCTGTCTTTGTCTCCCTTCCTCCTTCACTCTCTCTCTCCCTTACTTCCCCTCTGTCTCTTGTGTCTCTGTTTCTGTCTCTCTGTCTTTCTGTCTCTCTCTGTCTATTTCTCTGTGCCTTTGTTTCTCTTTGTCTCTCTCCCTCCCTCCCTCCCTCCCTTGACCCCTCCCTCCATCAGTCCTTCCCTCTCTTCTCTACTTACCCTCTATCTCCTGTATCTCTGTCTCCCTGTCTCTGTCTCTCTCTGTAGTGTGTGTGTGTGTGTGTGTGTGTGTGTGTGTGTGTGTGCTTGCTCTCTCTTCCTCAGCAAAATTTTGATCCATGGGATATAGAAGCTGAGCTCATGATGCTGAGGGCTAGCATATCTGTCTGGCAACTGACATGCCATTTGCTCTTGCCCTATATGTAAGTTCTCTTCCTTGGAAATTGATAAATAAAACACTGTTTCTCTCCTTAATTGTTCTAGCAGCTCGGAGCTCACCCCAGTCCCTGGGATCAATGTACAGGGGCAGCTGACATTGAGTTTTGTCCCTCCAGTGGAGACTCACACACAGAGGAAAACAGACTGTTAGTTAGTTCCTTTATCAGAATTATACATGGTGACAATTTATCCTAACAGAGTCAGGAAACTTTAATTTTTAACTGTTTTTCTTTAACTGTAGTATATAATGATACCTATAGGGGTTTTCTGGTGCATTAGACACTTTTGCATAAGTGTTATTGCATATTTGTGTTGCTTTTATCATTGGTAATCTTTGCACATATGAACAAAGTACTGATCCAAATGAGCAAGATAAATCTCTTGTTTTAAACAAGGCTCCAAGAACATTCTTTTTCCATTGTCTACATACTCACTGACAAGGAATTAACTCCTACCACTAATGGGAGTTGTCTTAGTCAGGGTTTCTATTCCTGCACAAACATCATGACCAAAAAGCAAGTTGGGGAAGAAAGGGTTTATTCAGCTTACTTCCACATGGCTGTTGATCACCAGAGGAAGTCAGGACTAGAACTCAAACAGGTCAGGAAGCAGGAGCTGATGCAGAGGCCATGGAGAGATGTTCCTTGCTGGCTTGCTTCTCCTGGCTTGTTCAGCCTGCTCTCTTATAGAACTCAAGACTTCCAAGCCCAGAGATGGCACCACTCACAAGGGGCCCTACCCCCTTGGTCACTAATTGAGAAAATGCCCCACAGCTCGATCTCATGGAGGCACTTCCTCAACTGAAGCTCCCTTCTCTGTGATAACTGCAGCCTGTGTCAAGTTAACACACAAAACTAGCCAGTACAGGAGTGAACAGTTACACTTCCTTGTGCTGATCGACTGGATGTCCTGACCAAGACCCAGTGTCATTCATCATAGTTCAGAAGGACTTCCATTCTGTAATAGTCTCCAAAGACATTAGTTGTGTATAAGATCTCAAGCCTAAATGCCAGAAAAATTATCAGAGGCATCTAGTGCTGTTATAATATTTGATGATTTATCCTATGGGTAGAAGGCTCCTTCCTACCCTCTGCTACCAGCAGCTCTGTCTCCATTTGTCACATGGCAGAAGCTTAATCATTTGCTGCAAGAAGCT
>JADRCD010200953.1:0-25650 GCA_019843815.1 Montemys delectorum
ACACACACACACACACACACACACACACCATATCCATTGACCATATTCCTTACCTTTGTTCTCCAATTTCTGAAAATCATCATTCTACTGTGAACTTGTAAGGGACCAGCGTCTTCACATCCCACATATGGATATGGCCAAGTGATGCCTCTCCTTTGGTGCCTGGTTTATTCACTTAACGTGATGAACTCCATTTCATCCATGTTATTGTAAATGACAGGATCTCATTACATTTTTTTGAATGAATAGCATCCCTCTGCATACGTATACCACATTTTCTTTGTCCATCCATCAATTTCAGGGCTCTTATGAGTCATGTCATTATAAGTGTGGGGTCGCAGATGTCTCTGTGACATACTGATTTCTGTTTCCTTCGCCTGCACATCTGGGATTGGTATTGCTGGTTTACATGGTACAGCAGATCCACTTTTAACTCTTTGAGAACTCCCACCTTGGTTTCCATAATAGCCACACCAAGGTACATCCTGTCAAGAGGATGAAAGGTTCTATTTTCTCCACATCCTGACTATTATTATTATTATTTTTTTATAGAAGCTGTTCTTACTGGAGTATGGTCACATCTCACTTTGGTTTTGACTTGTGTTTCCCTGATGATCAATGACATTGGTCATTTGTGTGTCAGTTTGACAAATATATAATTGAAGGGTGCCTGTCAAGATTTAAACTGGATTTATTTTGTTCCTGAGATTCTTTTTTTCTTCCCAGCATCTCCTGGATCTAACCCTTTTCAAGAAGGGCCCTTTACAAATGTTTCCCAGTACTCACTTCATTGTCTCCGGAATCTGTGGTTGGCTGTGCAGAAGCCGTTTTGCTTGGGTGTAATCCCTGTGTGCGCTTGCTTTTATTTCCTGTGCTTTTAGAATCTCACCCTCAAATAATCCTTTCCTATTATATTGTGCCACAACGTTTCCCCTGTACTCTTTTTAAATAATTTTAATGACTTTTAATAGAAACCATGGAACTAAAGTTTTCTATAAAGAAGTGAATTGGGGTTGAGGACCTGCCTCAGTAGATAAAATGCTTGTTATGCAAGTAAGAGGACCAGAGTTCAGTGTCCATGTCAATTCCAGGTGGTTGTGGGGGCCCACCTCTAATTCTAGTGCTTGGGAGATGGACACAAGATCCCAAAATAAGCTGGCTAATGCAACCATCCTGTCAACAATCTGTGAATTCAACTGAGATACTTTGACTCAAGCATAAGGCAGAGAGAGCAATTAAGGAAGACTTTTGACATTGACTCCATATGTATATGCACACATACAGCTGTGAACTTGCACACACAAGTGTATTCATGTACATGTGAGCATGCACACACGTGCACACACACACACACACACACACACACACACGAACAGTACATGAATGCAAAGTTATAGAGGCTCAATATGAGTAATTGATAAACAAAGATGAAACATGAAATGTCTATATTGAATAAGGTAAAATATGAATAAGGATAAAGTAAGGTGGTTCCAAGACAACAAAGAATGTATGCAAATTCTGGAATGCAGAAATGACTAGTCCTCCCACCCGCCATGCCCTCCTGACCCAATGTGGCCGGCAGTAAACATACCAGCTACACTGTATCATTTTGAATATCTGACAGACATATCAAATAATCATTAGGATGATTATTTTTCCCTTAAGATTGATACTCTAAATTTTCTTTAATTTAAAAAAAAAAACACATTCTGTATTGTCTTGAAGACATTTATAGAATAATGGATCTGTGGTGTCAGAGGGCCCATTACCACATGGTCAAAACTTTCAGAAATGGGTTTGTTTTCTAAATTTTGAGACACTTAAAATATAGATAATCATTTCTAAGAGCTGTGGCAAGGTCCACAGGAGAACTTCCCAGGTAGAGGAACTACCGAGGGCTGCTGGGATACAGAGGTCCTCTTCCCGCCCCTGCCCTGGTGAGCTACAGTAAGACTCTCTCTGTTAATACCCCTTGCCCAAGTTCTTCAGTGCAATCACTGGCAGGTAACGCATCTAGAAGCACATTCCTTATCTCTGCTGCCAGCACAGGCAGGAGTGCTGAGCAGGGCTAAGTCACTATGCTTTTGTCTTGGGCGATTTGGCTGAACAGAGAGGCGTATAACTAACCGCTCTAGAGCCTTTCACACCCAACACATTTGAATAATTGTTAATGTATTTTCAGCACTCAGGACCACGTGATTTCCTGCAGACGAATGATGGCCCTAACAGTGTAGAAGGGATTCAGTACATCAATAACTTCCAACTACTCAAGTACAACGATGCCTTGATCTAAAGAGGTTACAAAAGAAATGTGCAGAAAGAAACTTCAAATCAATAGGCTTAGCCCAATTCTAATGGGCACAGAAGTCTACTTACATTGTCTTTTGTCTTAATTAGCTAGATCTTCAGAACAAAGCAATTCGAAATCAGAGCATTCCACCTCTCAAATGACTATTAAATTTACCATAAGTATATTTAGTCTAAAGAATTTGTCATGGCCTTAGCCATAGTTACCAAAAATTCCTTCGGCCATAACTGTTGCATCACTGACAGTAGTGAGATGGAGCAGCAGAGCATATTGATTAAGTCCCAAGTCTGACGTTTCACTTGGCCCTCAGCCTAGTTTTTTAAGTGCCAGGCTCAGGAACTAATGCTTATTTTCATTAATAGAACAGTATTTATCTTAGCTGTCTAGAGTTATAAGATGTCAAGAAGATCACATTATTCACAATGAAGAAAATATGCCCCCAGAAAATCACTCACACAAGGTTGCAGAACATTTTAAAGGAAGTCTTAGCAGTCAAAGAAGGGTATATCCCTATGACAACTGTTTCTTAGCTATTGCTTAGACCCCAAGTAAACCCCAGTCTCTCACACAAAAGACAGTGGCCTGAAAGCAGGGAGAGAGGTCATAGGGAGCTATCTCTTGCAGTCAAGGCATGGCTTAGGAATCGCTGACTTCAGTACTGCTTTTAAGCCCTCATTTTAGCCCCCTTTCTTTTATTTCCTTTTATTTTTCTCTTCTTTCCACCATTTTTGTCTCCAATTCATCCATTCATCTATCATCAGCCTTGTCACTGGGCCTGATAGTTGCAAAAATGGCTGTACATCACAGCCAATGGTGTGGAGCATATATCACAGCTGATGTTCCTGGAACTCCTGCTCAGGATGAGTCTGTCCAGGAACCCCAGGCAGGGAAGCAAGTCTGATTGTGTTCTTAACCTGACTGTTGGGTGTGTGAGGATTCTGAGAACTAAGGGCAGCTCTGGCCTCTGCTCAATGTTCCTGTGAGTTGAGATGGCTGCACACTGGGGATGGAGTCTGAGCCTCCAATAAGATACGTATTTCTAGCATTGACCTTTCCAATACGTGGGATTTGTTTTATTGTCTTGCTTGGGGGCTTCTCCTTAGTATTAGGATGACCTACTTTAATTTCTATTTAAATGTTTCCCAGGCTTCAGGGTGACTGCTCCTAAAGGAGTGAGCCCCTAAAGATTTAAATTGGCCTCTGAGCCTTAATGGAAGACTTTTATTCTGAAGCAAATAAAAAATATATTAAGGGTTTTGCAAACACAACCTATGCTTTCATCATTTCCTGCATGCTCCTTCCACTCATAGTACGTGTTGAATTATTTGCTCTCCTCCTCTACCTGACTTTCATCCTTCTCCTGGTTCTTTCTTGTCCTCAAAGCCCCTTTCACCAGTTCTGGCCACAACAGTTTTGCCTTGCACCAAACAACAGATGTATTCCACTAGTAGGCATCCTGCATTGTGCTTACCATCCTCCATTGCATTCGAGCTGGTGAAGCAGGGCGATGGTAACCAGCACTGCTCTGTACCCAGTAATGCAACGGATACAGATGGTGTGCCGGCCTAGCAAGTCCTAATGAACTCATTCCCACAGACATGGAACAAAGGAGGCCTGCTCCTTCCGTGCCTTCCCAAAGCCTCCTCCTCCTGTCTTAGACCCCTTCACCCATGGGATAAAGTCATCCCAATGAGCATGGCCCACAAAATGACAGGAAGCTGCTACCATGAGAAATGTTATGAAGGGATAAAGCTAGCCAGTAGCTTAGCTAGACAAAGCAGCAATGGTAATCGTGAGATGAGGTGTCACAAAGGCCACTGGTGCTTTATCTTTCCACCCAGGTGCTTCCAGGGTACCCATGGGAAAAGGAAGATAGGCCAAGCATGTCACCAGGAAAGAGAGGGGTAGGGACAGACTCCCGGCTGAGAGAGCGGTAATGGAGAATGAGATTTCAGGAATAAGCCTTCTAGGGAGCCCCAAATAGAGAAGAAGCTTGAGGAAGGAGGAGACCCTTCAGGTAGATGAGCTCCTTTGGTGGCAGGTGCCCTTGATTGTGAGGGGAACACACAGTAGTTCACAGGGGCTTGGGGTGGGGAGGGAATTGCTTCCTGTTCTCACAAGTTCTCACAAGTATGGGGACATTTTGTCAAGTATTGGAGTTTGTGGCTCACTGCAGGGTGATCTCCCTCAACTCCACCCCTTTGTCCTCGACATGGGATTTGCAACTCTGACAAAATGTTTCCAGTCGGATTCAGGAGGAGTTCTAGACCTGAGATGACGGAGAGATGTCCGTTCGGCTCCTCTGGGAAAGCTGGTGAACCTGTGGGGCCAAAGGTTGAACAAGGTCCATACTCAAGCTTGAAAGGATAACGCTTTACATTTTCTAAGAAGCAGTGATTAATGGTAATTTAATTTAATGGTAATTAAAAAGAAACTGTGACCTTCAGACTCCCATAGGCTGGGGCTAGAATTCTAAAAGGCAGTGACTTTACTGGTTTCTCATATGAAAAGATAAGGCTATTTCATACAGTCTGTAAGCTGCTCGTAGAGTTGTCGAACTACTCAAAGGTAATCCATGTAAGAGTTTAGTGGGTGTAGCCTACAGGGCACCTACCCATGAGTCTCACTTAATGCCAGACTCCAATTCAGGCAGTGGGTCTCTTTAATGCTTTTTATCTCCCATGAGGAGGAAAGTGAACTGAGAAGAGGTGGTGTAACCCTGCAGGCCAGCTACATATGACATGGCAAAGAAAGGAGTCTGATTTCATGGTAGAGAATGCCAGGGCTGTAGAGAAAGCTCAGTCCTTGAAGTTCTTGCTGTACAAGCAGAGGACAGAATGCAGCTAAATGCTGGGCAGGTGTGGGAACCTGCTGCCATTCCAGCCTCAGATGGTAGAGACAGAGGCTCCCTAGAGCAAGCTGGCTAAGCGAATGAATTATATTGATGGAGTCTAGGCTTGACTGAGAGAGCCTGCCTCAAAGCATATGGTAGATAGTGTTGGAGGAAGACTCCCAATATTAGCCTCAGAACTCTATGTACTTGCTTATGCAAGTGAACATGAGCTTAAAGTTTAACACACATGCCTCCACATACAGGCATGTGAAGAAGAAGAAAAAAACAAAGGCTGCATCCCAGTTACAAACATTTCCCCTTAAAATGAACAACTCCATAGAACTGACTCCTGACTTCATTGTGGCACCAAGCTGACTCCTGAGACAAGCTCCATTTAGGGTGAAAGTCAAACTGAAGCTGCTCTGGGGGCACTGTCTGGGAAAATTTCTATCCCCTTGCAGGAGGGTGGTTAAACTACAATTACGTAAGGAAAGAAATGAACCTGCAGTGGAATGGAAAACCAATCTTCTCTAGGGAGTAGACAGAGAGATACATGGGCATGCCTTCCCCTGCTGCACATGGGAACATATCACAAAGATAGCTAGACTCTAGGAAGGACAGATTCGGGAACTTCTGGGTCCTCCAAGGGGGCATCCAATGAGACAAGGCTTCTGGAACTGGTACAGATGGCCCCTGTCTACATAAAGCCCCTAGGTATCACCACCCAAAGTCTTGAATTGCCAAGAGAGGCAGTTTTGCTTTCTCCACTGCAGAGACACGGACCAGGAACCTCCAAAGGTCTCCTGCACTACAGGGACAGAGTCAGCTTCCGTACACATGTGTTCCAAGTGTGAAGCTTGGAAGTTTAAGTTGTGGGCAGTGATCAGTGATGGTTTGGATATCTTAATTATCCAAGTATTTAAGGACCAGGTCGCCAGCCAAACCCTGCCTGTCACAGCATCAGTGGCTCTTACCAATATTACAGCTTTAAGCGGCATTTACTCTGTGGGTGAACACAGCATGTGGTAAAATGATTTAACATCATGAATAAACACATATGCTTGCTTGGGTCCAAGTTTTAGAAGTGACAAACCCATTCTCTGGCCCGTGATTTAATGGACCAGAAACAAAACTAAAAGGTATGTTATTTACTATGCATGAACAAATAGCTTCCTTTGCAGCCAGTGGGCTTTGGAAATTGAGGGCTGTAGTTAGGAGATGCCAGGTAAAACTGCGAATACCTATTGTTTATGTGTGGACAGGGGTGTCGGGAGGGGGCAGGAGACAGAGACAAAAATAGAGACACAAACACAGAGATAGAGACAGAGACAGAAACAGAGAGACAGAGAGAAGGGACAGAGCAAGCTAACCATATCTCAACAGGCTTCTTTCTATGCCTTACAACAATGAGCCTAGAACTAGTTGATAACTGATACCAGGAGGGAGAGAAAAAAAAAATCTTACTGGGAAAATAAACACATCAAACAAGAGGTTAATAAAAAGATGCCACATGAGGCAGCAGCAGAGAGAAGTGCCCAGATCTCTGCACACACGGGGTCTGTGAGCCGGGCTCCCACGGCTGTAGAGTGGTGTTCCCCAGTAGACCCACAGGCCGTTTTACTTTTAGGCCTGTTCCTGTTTTATGTTTACATTTTATTTTCTCATTCCCTGTCCTGAATCCCCTTGCCTCCAGTTTCCAGGGCAGTGTTTACAGAGATCTTTACTAGAATGGGGGAGGTAGATGAGACCCTGTTTTCTCCTTCTCTGGTAATGTACATTCCTTCCCCCCACCTCTTCCCAGAGAATAGATAAGTTTACTAAGAAAATAAAAAGCTAATACAACCTTTAGCTCATCAACAAAAAGTATGTCTTGTTGTAGCTAGGAATAAGTTAATAAAACAGGGGAAAGGCTTAGTGGCTTAAAAATAGGCTCCTTGGGGTTATGAAGGGACAATGTTGTTTTTTCTTCCCAGCGTGCAAGGATTTAATTAAGTGATAACAGTCACCTTGGGGTGGCTGCACAAGGAATAATATCTAGGTGGAGAAAAATGCTGAAGAGAGTTGAGTACAGTCAATTTATCTTCAGAGAAGGCAATAAACGAACAAAGCATGGGCATTGGGCTGATTGTTTTGCAAGGTATAAACAAAAAAGAAAAGAAAGAAAGAAAGAAAAAGACAGAGATTTGGTATTTTCAGCTTCTGAAATGTATTAAATACATAGAAAGGAAATGAAAAAAAAATGCTCTGAAGTCACACCCCTGTATTGTAATTACAGTTTGGTAATTATTCAAGCTGAACACAGAACCAGGGGATTTTCATGTTGACACAGAGGACAGAAACGCAGTGAGTTGTTTACTTATAAGTAAACACACAGAACTTAGAAATTTTTGGTTTGAAGGAAAACCAACAACAACAAAACAAAACAAAACAAAACAAAACAAAACAAACCCAGAAAAACTGTACGAACTGCACCGGGGCGAGCATGTAGAGGAGGGCGTGCTCGCCATCTACCTCAGACACGGCTGCCCTTCTCTAGTCCAAGGTCAGATGCTGGGAGTTTGGGGGAATTAGTATAGCAGTGGCACAATCAGGCATGGACGAGAGCATAAAAACCAAACTGCTGATAGACAAACCTTCAGACAGGGATGTCAGCAGCCCTGGGCAACAATGTTACAAACACCTGTTAAGGGCACCAAGGAGAACAGAATAATAATAGATTTAGGCCACCGGTTGGAAGAGGCTGAGGCATGCTGGGTGATAAAGAGCACGCATTACTTCCACGTCTTACTCACTGTGGGCTTTAGAAGCCTGGTTTGAGAAAGTGATTCTCTCTTCTTTAAAAAAACAAAAAACAAAAAACAAAACAAAACAAAAAACAAAAAAAAAAAAAAAATGAGACTAACGGAACAGGAACGCAGGTTCTACACTGTTTCCTCCACGGGGTACTGTGCAACATTAAGCAATTCTAACACAGCCTCTGCTGAAATGAGGAACCTGAGGCACAGAGGTTAAGGCAGCTTCTCTGGGACCACGAAACCTGTTTGTCTCAAAGCTGCATCCACAGTTCTCTTCCTGTGTACTCAATGGCCTTCAGGGAGACTGTGCCAGCATTCTCTCAAGAGTACAAGGTGCATTCTCAGGTCTTAGGGGTGAGGGAAAGGGCCAGCTTTCAACCTCTGCCCCCGAGCCTCCACAGACTCCTGCAAATCTACGTTCTTTTCAGTGAACATCTGAGGGCAGCTGGTCTGGGACCTCTGCCTCCCAGTCAGGTCCAGCCACCCAAAGAACTATGGAGATGGTTCGTTCCTTCCAGGAGATAGACCTAGAAGAGCCAACAGCTGAAGACCAGATTTAAAGTAGTCAAAAATCACAAATAGTTGGGGTGGGTGAAGCTCCATGAGATTTAACAATACATAATATATCATATTATACCTACTTACATGTACTGGTACATATACAAAATATGCATATATGTATATATTAGACATACATATACAGATAAAAATGTGTCAACATTATCACAGACATAGTATTAAGTTGCCTTAAGATCAGTCACAAGGGTCAGTCTACAAATGGTGTTTCTCAAGCTCCTAAAGGAAGCTTCATTTTGACTATGCCTCAAGTAAACAAGCCAAGGTTGCATGTAGGAGCAATGGGCTTCTTTTCTCAGAGGTCTCCCCATCTTTTCCAAACACTTGTCAGTGTTCTCTGGTAATAATAATAAAAAATCTCACAGGTCTTATGTAGAAGTGTAGGTGACAAGTCCCTTTGTGACAACAGATTTTAATACTTGATGACTTGAGCTCTCTGTTGACAGATGTCCAAAGCTGCCTAGTGTAAGAACTGAATTGTTTAAAGAATTGACTAATTTCCTGTTCCAAAGACATTTGTGGGCTTCTGTGTGTGTGTGTGTGTGGGGGGGGTGGTGGTACTGGGAGTTCATAGTGTCTGCTATGGGACAGCAGGTCAGGAGAAAGCGCTGCCGCTAACCCTGTAGCCAGGGCAAGGTAAGTTCTAGAACCTTTTGGCTAGGTGTTACTAATCTTCTGTGGTTACTGTGTGGAGTCACTACTTTCTATCAGATCCTATTGGATCTTTAGGCCTCCCTTGGCCTAATATTTCAGAGTCCCTTAAAGTAGCAGTTCTCAATCTTCCTAATGCTGTGACCCTTTAATACAGTTCCTCATGGTTATAGTGACCCCAACCATAAGACTATTTTTGTTGCTACTTCATAACTGTAATTTTGCTACTGGTGTGAATTATAATGTAAATATCTGTGTATTCGATGGTCTTGGGCAACTGCTATGAAAGGGTCATTAGACCCCAGAGGTGTCTTGACCCACAGGTTAAGAACAACTGCCTTAAAGGATGATTCAGTGCCATGAGGACATCCAGTCCATTCACAGGACGCTATATAAAGATATAACTGCATTTCTCTTACATTCTCTAAAACAGCACAGGAGAGACCCATTCTTGCCTTGGCTTCTGAGCCACTATAAAGTGACCCCCACAAGCTTCTGGCCCCTACAGCCTGTAACTCCGTTATGAAGGAAGATTACAATTCTTCAGCTAGACAGAGCTGCCATTATAATCTACCCGTGGTAAGCTGGTGGCTGGAGCCTGCAGGCAACAGCTCAGATATCCCATGGTGGTTTCACTCAGTGCCACTAGGCCCGTGTGTACCACTGCCCACTTTTCTCTGCAGTGAGTTGTCTCTCAATACTGTGGTCCCTAGCCTGGTTCCCAGGGCTACTCATGAGTCACTGTTCTTCCTGCCAGTGTCTCGTGGGTCCTTAACTGTCCTGGCAGTGGTGATTATGTAGTGGAGTGATTAAAAAGTGGATGACTCAATGACCTGGCCCACCTGCACGAGAAGTGTGATGCTTGTGGCCTGTGATGCAATGTGTATCATCCTTTATGCTGAAGTTTCTCAATGGCATTGCTCCTTGAGCTGAGCAATCATCATCATTAGAGATGGCTAGCTCCACCAATGGGAGATTTAAAAATAAGGTCAATGAACTCCTGGGTCTACAGATTTAACATTCAAAGAGGCTTTGGTTTCACTATAAAGTAAGGACAATTCCAATTAATGTTCACTAATTATCTATGTACCAGCCATGTTCTCAAACAACTGGCCAATTAAAAGTGCATGCCTGTGTTGAAACCCCTGCTTGCTACTACTAACAACAACACATCTTGGTAGATTCTTCCTGTTGGAGTATGTCACAGTGAGACATTGAGTTGTTTAACTTTAATCATTAAAGTTGTGACTTGGCTAGAGAATTTTAACATGTCATGAATTAGGGTAGCTGCCTCTGTTAGATACACAACAATTAAATAGGAAATATCGAAGTAAGCAAAACCTATGTGCTTATTGACATTAAGCATGCAGGAGACACAAATGATCATTTCTTTAAACAATAGAGGATTAAATTTTTCTTTCCAGGGTAGTGGGCTATTTATAGGGACAGACAGACAAATGCCATCATATCTACTAACTATTTATGCTAGATACATTAATCTCCAATCCATGCTCATTATGGCTGTGTGAAATAGTTCCAGGCCTTGCATTGTTTTTTTCTTAATATAGCTGTATTGCTGATGTATGAAAATATCTCAGGGGAAAAAATAGCCTGGTAATTGGATAGGCAGTCTGGAAAATGTACACCAATTTTCTTTCCACATAGACAAGTAGCTGAATTTCTAGGCATTGTGTGAGCCACACATATGTAGCAACTTGGCCAAAGCTTTGGCCAATCTTTTACATAGAATTCCAATCCATTATCTCACTTGTTGGTTAACATAGAAAACAGCCTTCTATGTATTATGAAGCATTAGCTTTAAACATACCCCAAGTAGAATTTTAACAGTACAACAGCAAGGACTTCCAAAAGCACACAGTGGCACATAAGGTAACAATGAAAGCCACTTCCTAGGCAAAAAACCGCCCAGCATCTTCAGACCCAGCACTGCGGTGTTGGTTTTATCCTTGACGCGTTAGCCTTGAAGTTCCCATTAATGCTGATGGGAGCTGCACAGCCACAGCCCATGCATCAAGTTGAGAAAACACTCCTTAGGATCAGTTCTGACTCCAGTGTTATAGCACAAATCATGATAATATTTCTCTATCTCTGCATTTCATTGGGAAAAATACAATCTAGCACCCCACATACCCATAAATTACAGCTGTCCCTTCCCTACCTATGACTTGGACCCCATTCCATACAGAAAATAAAGATTTTCTTAAATAATATTTTAAACAAAAAAGTTTTAAAATAAATAATAATTGCAATTTTGTTGAGCCTATCATTTAGCATTTGTTTTTTTTTTTTTAAATTCTAAACAGGGGTTTAGTATTACTGTAATCCTAAGAGAGATGCATCCACTGCTAAATGCATTTTACATATTTATGAGCCCAATCTTTTGGTATCTTCAGGTTCAAATCCTGCCATACACAAGAGCAGGCAGTAGACATATGTCTGCTCATGATGGGTCTAACTGTAGACTCTATTACTGTTGGTAGAGTTCAGCTGCTTAGGGAAGTCACATACCTAAGCCCAGATCAGAAGCCCCAGGGCTCACTTGGGTAGTTTTATTCTGCCCAACAGCCAAAAAGAGCATTCCTGACCCTTATCCACTGGTCTCTAAATGTAGTCTCCCAGCTCCA
The DNA here is from genome assembly GCA_019843815.1 of Montemys delectorum. NCBI lineage: Eukaryota > Metazoa > Chordata > Mammalia > Rodentia > Muridae > Montemys > Montemys delectorum. The sequence continues at coordinate 11,809 of JADRCD010200953.1, forward strand.
AGGGACGAAGATGAAGTGTGGCTGGGTCCTTGGAACTTATCATCAATGAAAGAAGAAGCCCTATGTTCAAAAAGGGCAGATCTTTAGGAATGGAAGACAATGGATTTTTTTTTTTAAAAAAAAATAATAAAACATAATGTTTTAGTATGGGTTTCTATGGGTTTCAAAGGTCCTTAAGTAACTGCAGATGAACTTTTTCAAAAACATTGAGGCATTCGTCTCTATTACAGAAAATCCACAAGATACAAACTAATAAAAAATAGCAAATGCAGGCCATTTGTAACTCAGGGAGAAGTTCCATGAATGTTCCAATAAACACATTTTAGTTGTCTGACTCACCAAGTATTTGTCAAGCAGCTACTGTTTCCTGGGCTCTGACCTTATGTTCGAGCTGAAGACAGTGAGTAACTAGACAGGAGTCCATGTTCTCTGAAGAGGTACAGTGCACTGATCGCTGTCTTAAAAGTCATATGATACTCCACATGACTTGACCCCACAGAAGTCACTTAGCCCAAAGGTCTGGCAGATGTACATCTCCTCTGGTCCCTCGGACATCAGTTCTACTCACACATCCACTGTAGTCTGTAACACTGACTTCACACTAACCTTTTGTCAAATTTATTTTGATTCCATCCGAAAAGGGGTTGCTCAGGGTTCTGCACTGGAATGTTGGTAAAAGAGATTGCAGGATCATTTCAGGTACCTATCCGGATTCTCTTCACAAGTGCTTAAATGCTACTTTTCATGAGTGAATATGTATTTCACAATATAGAGTTTGTGCAAACACTATATTTGGCCATGTTAGGCCACAAAGGGTCAAGCAGCAAAGGATATTTCACTCTGACTTTATTCTAGTTCTTTTCAGCATCTCCGATGGGCTCTTCTGAGAATAACAGTAGGTTCTGTTGCTCCTGCATCATGCTAACATGCTCAGCTTATGATGAGCACAGTGTCCTGTGGCTTTAAAATAGCTACAGAACAAGTCCTGGAAAGGGGAATTTCCTAGAGCCAAGGGGAGCCATTCTCACAGGCTGGGCCTTAGCAGGGGCTCATGCCACCCCCTGCTGTGCTGGGTGAGAGCTGCTGCTTAGCCCGTGTTAGAGTTTACACCCCACTCCTAGGCCTCATCAGAGACACACCGTGTGGCCATGGTACAAACGCCAGATACCTTTTATTTATTTATTTTCAGGAATAAATAAAAATGCACTTGGTTTGTAGGAAGGAAGAGATTAAATGCCCACACAGAGGTTGTAATACGAAGAAACATACAAAAGATTCGAACCTCAAGTAGCATGAGGCAGCCATGCTCTCCTGTTGGATAGCTCTCTAGATTCTTTACCTAGAAAACAGCAGGTGGGAAGCCATTGCTAGGGCTGGGAGGGATGTGTCTACTTGAAAGAATATTCTGCTCACACTCCTGGTCCCTTCCTATGTTTCTACAATGCCCAGTTCCTGGTGATTGTGTTATTAAGGGATTTGGCCACAAAAGCCAGGCTACCCATACAAAGAGACGCACTGTTTATCGTCTTCAGGATGGGCCAGGGGAGAGTGTAAGCCAGGCCTATTCTGCAGAGAGAATTCAGGGTGTCCAGCCGTTACTTTGCTGGATGCTGGCACCCTGCCATGATCACTGACAAACAGTACTGGGTGAAGGGGTAATGCCTGTGGCTCTGTGAAGCAGTGACATCACGCAGCTAGTGTTCCTATCAATTTGGTCATATTGGCCAATAACTGTTACAGAGCAGGCCATAAATCCTCTCTGTAGTCTTTATATTGGATTATGACACTGAACAAAATAAAAATAAGCAAGTATGCTTGTCACACTGTCTAGCTGATTGAATAAATGTCAAAAAGATTTGGCAACGTTTTGAAAATAAAGACTATCCTTTTGAAAGTCACACTGCACATTATTATATAGGATACACTATTGCAGACATACTGTCTACTTTCTCCATCCATAAACAGTTGACATATACGAATAGATCATGTATACACACATGAACAATCTATAATTTGTCCTTTTGAATTGAACATGTCCCTAATATCTTTTGAGGTACTCATGTGGGATTATAACTTTTTCCTTCAATAGTATAATTTATCACAATATATTAAGCCATTTCTCAATTGAAAGTAATCTCACAATTTGGGGCAATTCTAGGCAATACAAAAGCAGGTTCACAATATTTCTGTGACATAATAATCTTCAAATTGGGATTGCTCAGTCAATTCTGGTAGATGCTGATGTCTTGGCCTCTTTTGCTAACTGTCTTCCAGAAGGTGGTAGAGATAACAGCATGAATACCTAGCTCCTTATGTTCTCAACAGCATTTGCTGTCCCTAGTCTTTTCAGATCTGCCCAATCAGTGACAAAGGTCCTCCCTTCACTAGTATTAATTGGCAGACTTTCCATGTCTCCTCTGGATATTTCTGTTTCTGTGCTCAATGCCTTTTTAATTTTCTTTTTTAAGCTGAGTGTGTAGGGGGTGAAGCATGAGCGTGCATAGCATGTGTACACAGTGCCTTTAGAGGCCAGAATTAGGGGCTGGATACCATGGAAGCTACCCAACATGGGATTTGAGTTCCTTTAGAAGAACAGTCAGCATCTTTAGGCTTTGAGCCATCTCTCCAGCCCACCCTCCTAGCCATACCTTTTTACTATATCCTATTAAGATACTTCTTTTCTTCATGGATTGATATGTGGCTGTGTATAGCTCAGATATTGGTTCTTTATGTGTATGTTGGCTCTGTACAGGAAAATTCCAGGAAGTCTGCCTTACAAACACTTCAAGGACTCTAGAGAGTGGAATGTTGCTGATCTGATAACCTAATTATAACTTCTTTGGAGGGGTCATCTATGGTGCCCTAAAGAGACATTCCTTGCCCATCTTTGCATTAAACTTAATGTTCTGATAAGCAGATAAAAATCTCTGGAATGCATTATAAAAACCCTATTCCCTACTAATGGAAGGGCTACAAAGGTATCAGAAATCATCTGAAGCCCATCTCTCCTGCTGTAACCACCCTCTAATGTTTCTCCAAACATATTTTGAAATTGCCTTGACTCACAGCATTCTTTGCCTGCCTCTGATTAACTCCATGAAACTGCTTCCAGGTTGGAACATGGAACCCAGTGTTTCCTAGCTCCATGTTCCTGGGCCATGAACATTAAAATTTGGCTTCAGAATAAGCTCTTACTCTCTTTGAGGTAAGAGACAATTTTGTATTCATGGCTCTATGATACTTAAACCTGATGTTTAACTTTATTTATTGTTCCTTTGTGATTTCTCCTCCATGTGAGAACCAAATCCTTCTCTCCTGCCACATCAGCCTTAGCTCTTCACCTCAAATTAATGGGACAGTGTTGGAGGTAGGGAGAAGGACTTCACAAAACCCACGCTCAGCATGCAATCTTTTTCTATGAATTCAGAGTCATCTTTAAAAATCCCATTTTCAAGTACAAACCTGGCTTTTGTAGGACCATGGACCAACACAGTCCGGGAAGCAGCTCTGAAAGCAAATGACTACAGGTTTCTTCCTAAGGCAGAGTCTTCTCGACTTCCAGTGTTACTTTTAGGAGTAGATAGTTTGCTACACTGGGGCAAGATGGATTCTGTAGGAAAGAGGATGACAGCAATTCCTTTGTGCCCAGGGTTCCTGGCAATGTAGACATGGGGAACAGAGACTTCAGGCCCACCAGGTACCACTCAACTTCCTTCTTCCTATATTCAGTCAGTAGCTGAATAGTGACAGTGGACTGGATTCAATTCACTGAAAAACATTGCAAGCTTGGGAAAGCCACAACTTGGCTCCAAAATTAGGGTTTATATTTGGATGAGGCACAGTGGTATGATAAGTCAGCCAGGCTCAGTCCTGACTTCTGTCCACTAATGCCCTATGACCCCTATGGTGCCCCCACAGTAGTGGTAGATCACTCAGGGCCCCGAAAATCAAAACATATAAAAATATAAATCTGAATTTAGGAAGAACTGAAAAAAATCACAGGTTCTTTTAAGGGAGTTGATTCGCTGCACTACACTTTCTTCTGGCCTAGAGTCTGTAGTTCAAGATTAATCTTAATCCTCATTTGTTTTTGCCTAGGGCTGAATCTCAGAAAGGACCTGCTTCAGCCATCACACTGAACTACAGCTATAGTTGAGATTTTTCTAAAATCTGCAAATTTAAACTGAGACTGTGAAAGTGCCAAACTGCCCACTTATAGGAGATCAAAGACCTAAGACATGAGGAGACATGTCCAGAGGACATAGAAATGGCAAACACTGCCAGCCATTACTATAAAGCAAAGAAAAACCACAATGAGAAAGGCTGAAATGTAGCAAAGAAATTCTGACAATTCCAAGTGTTGACAGGGGCGCAGATCAATATTATTGGTGGGAAGGAAAACCAATCCAGCCACTCTAACACAGTTTGGCAGTATCTTAGAGAGTTAAATATATGCCATGCTGAGTCAGATGGCCCTGAATCCCACCTTTAAGAATCTGTCCCAAGAGAATATAGACCTGTACATGGATGCTTAGGGCAAATCTATTCATCAGTGACAACATATCGGACCAATTCAAATGTCCCTCAGCAATGTCCTAGAATGGATAAGCTGCTGAACCTTTGGCTTTATACTGAAATAGGACTGAGCAGTAAAAATATGAATTGTTGATATGAACCTCAGAGTATTATTGTGAGTGAAAGAGCCACTATCAAAAGGGCACACACTGTAGGACTCGGTTTACATAGCAGTCTTGCACAAAGCTGGGATATAGGAGAAAAGCAGTGGCTGCTGGGTAATACAAATATAGCATTAGGGAGGTGCTGAGGGCAATGGCTCTTTTTTAAATTCCAGATTTTGGTGGTGGTTACATAAATTTATTTAAATGTATGAAAACTGATAGGATATCCTACGAGAGAGTTGATTTTCCTATAGCTTTGTTTAAAAGATTTAAAAATAAATGACAGCACAGCTTACTTTAATATCAAATTCTTTCTGGCAGGACTGAATAAGTACAATTACATACAAAAATAGTTTGTGGCCAGTCAATTGTTCTCAACCTAACAGCCACCTCTCAAGCCCTTTCTCATGTATATAAAGAATGAAAACAGTGGCCGGGAAAAGGACCTGTTTGTGTTTTTAAGTAGGTCAATTTTATGGTTATTTATCAGTTATCATCACCATTTCTCATGCAGAGGAGATCTGGAGACTTGCAGGGCATTGGCAATGACTCTACCTGGGATTCCTCCTCACCTCCTCTCTACCTTGGAGCCTGGATCTCTGTGGTAGCAGCCAGCCCAGTTATCTGAGTCTTGGAGTGTCTAGCAGTGGCTTAGCTACCATCATGATATACCTCACCCCCAATTCTCTGTTTTTATTTATTTATTTTGGGGGAAACAAGTTGTCTTTAACCCTTGGACCCAACCTGAAGGCAATGGAAATAATTAAGACTGACATTTTTAGGGTTAAACGTCAAGTAGGAGAAAGAGCTGAGAACGGAAATCCCCCAGCCCCCTGGTAATGAAAAGCGAGGGTATACCTTCTGTGGTTGTCTGGCCATGCTTTCACATCCATGTGTCAAGGGTTTTTCAAACTGACAACTTGCAAATTTGAAATACAAAAATGCCCAGAGCGATATTTTAGTGGCTCGGGGAAACTCTTGCGTGGGGAAAAAGGATTCTAAAGTGAAACGTCTCTTGAAATCACACAGGGCCTGACCACGATACTCTAATTATGCTAATTGCTTCAATGCCCTTGCTTTATTTATGCTGAGCAGCTAAGATAAATAAAGGAAAATTGCTTTGGATCTAACTGTATTCATATCAGAATGCAAACTAGCCTGTGTTTGTTATGTGATTGCGGATCTGTTTACACTAAATTCTGCAGGTAATTGCAGTTTTGATTGCACATTTATTTCTAGCTGCACAGGTCCCAGGACTAGGTCTGTCTGTTTTTATAATTAAACCGTTTTGTAATATCTAAACTCACTAAAGAGCAAAATGATGCTTTAAGAATTTACATATTTTATGCATTAAATATAATACTTTGGTGAACGGTGACAAAAAGGAAAAAAGTATGTTTACCACTAAAAAAAAAAAAAAAAAAAAATTGGACAGCATGTTCTGGATTTGAAGAAATCTGAGACATCTGCTCCAAGGCCTGTTCACCGCCTGGGACAGATGCCTGGCGCATCCCTGGAATCTGTTCTTCAACACATAGTTTCTGAACTTTCAGCTGCAACTTTCCTATTAGGAAAAATATGTTAATAGAACATGCTGCCACTTGGTGATTCTAAGACAATGGGGAAAGTACATGGGTCCCAATGCAAAGGTTACATCCTTGTCCCTTCTTCAGAAGTGAAACCTTCAAGAGGTGGGCATGAAGGGCCTTTGTTTATGGTCCCAGGTCTGGGCTGTGTTCACTGTTTTGATGACAGACTCTTTTGGAACACAGCAGCAGAGGGAAGAAAGCCACATGCATGCATGTATACATACAGAAGGAAAGAACCCCCCCCCCCCCACACACACACACAAAACTTCCAAATCTCTCTGCAGGACACTCATTACTTTCATATCACAAAGGAAAAGAATTTGATAATGTCACCACTCCAAATGTAGGATGGTGTCACTTTGGGATGGCTTCTTCATCCATCATCAAATTGGAAAGTAGCTATTTAGTTTGCTCTACTTAATGGAAAAGTTAACATCAGTTTATACCAGACTACCCTACAAAGCTCCTTAGCTTAGATTCTGGCCATGAAAAATCCACTGCTCTGAGCTTATTTTGTCTAAAATATCCCTGAGGCATGCCATCAATAAATACAAGCTGGCTTTAGCACCTTGATGGCATCCTTAGTTTTTTCCTTTCCACCGGGAAGATAAAAGGAGTTAGGAAATTGTTTAAGAGACTCAAAGCATCTTAAGTAAACTAAGCTATCAGAAATGTAGACTTTCCCTGCTGGCCACAGAAGACTACAAGTTACCACTGTAGCTAGAGCAGCCAGGGACGAACAGGAAGTCCTCTATTGCTTCAAAAGATGTAGTCCAAATACACGCAGACCCATTCTACACCAGATAGCTACGGAGTTCTATGTGGAAGATTTTTCTCTAAGAGTGGACAGAGCAAGAAAGCTGAAATCTGATAGCTCTGGATTTGAATATAAAATTCATCAATTCGTTATGAGCTAGGGAGAACAAAAAGCAAAGTCATTGTATGCTCTGATGCCGATTCCTTAGGACCCTCTGGGAGACTGTTGTGGGGATCCAGTGATTGAAGTGTGGTCACTGTTCAACTGGGCATGTGGTACTCAACCATCACCAAGCAGTGGTGGGGATACTGTTGCTGTTATATTTGAAGACAAAAGTCCTATGAATTTTCTAGTAGCATCTGTCTATGAAAGCTGGTCATTGTGTTGCTACAGAATACACTGACCCTACAAGCTTCCACTTTCTATACTGATCTATCGAGTAAACCCCATCTTCTCACATCCTGGTGGGATGAACCCAGGCTGGGGCTTGGGACAGGTGTATACTTGCTGAGAAGTATTAGGCATTTTTAGAAAGGTTACTTGGAAAAGGAGCCCTGTCCCAGCTTTGTAGACACATTGGGGAGAATGTGTCTCTCTCTTCTTACTTGATCAGGGCATAATGTGTACTTAGCACCCTTTTTGCAATTGTTTATTATTGTTTCCATATTTCCCACAGACTTTGAGCTCCCCTGAGGCAGGGCTGGTATCTTCTTTTCATCCCCAGAAAATGGAATAATGTTTCTCACATGGCAGTAGCTTACCACGTGAGAGATACCTGAACAAACATGGGACATACTGTACAAGGATGTAAGTAGATAAAATGTCTCTTTTGTGATAGGGGATTTTATTCTGAAAGGCAGAAACGAAACAAAACAAAATTCCTGTTGTTGAGAATTGAGGGAGCAAAGAAAACAAGGCATTATTTGTTGGTGGTCAGGATATTAGCTTTCCTATGCTCAGAAAAAATGAAGATCTTTGGGTCCCTTTGGTGTTTGACAAAATCACCACACTCTGTATGTCACCTTCTAGCAGGCAGATCAGGGTGCAGAATCTGCAAGTCCCTGAAAACCTAGAGTTGCTCAAAAGGAAGTCCCAAATGCTGGCTTAGGAAATGGAGTTCTCACACGTTTCAAACACAAGTTCCCCTTGGTCTCCTTCCTGTATCTCTTGGAAACCAATTAATAAATGGATGTGAAAGCAGAATTCCATAAGGTTCCTTCTTTCTCTTTCCTATACAAATCTTGGCTTTTTTTTTTTAACCTAAGATGTGACCATGCATTAATTATCTCAACACACTCAATTCTTCCCACATGGCACTGGGGTGGGGGTGGGGGTTATAAACTTCTATGGAGGAGATGATATTTCTTCTGAAGAATCTGCTCGTCACATTTCTGACAAAGAATAACAGCTTGAGTAATTTTGTTCTGAGGACATCTTGGATAGGGCCAAGGTATCTCCATGCAAACTCTATAGCTGTGCTGGGCAGTACATTCTTCCTGCCATAATAGGCTAGGGTCTGCCTTTTGCTCTGAAAACATGTTACAGAACAGGGATGGAAAGGGAATTAGTTCCATGCTATGAGCCTTTGGAGAATACCTGAAATTCAGTTCCTCCCAGCTGGCTATGCTCTCAGTGTTTGCAATAGCTGAGGAGGACAAAGGAGATGATGCAGAGGAAAGCCCTGAGTGACGATGGTGGGGTATCCTCTAACAACTCCTAGAGAGGTCTGATGAGCCTCCTCCCTTGTATATAGACCCAGAAAAGTATCACCTTATTGAAAAAAGAAATCAACATTTAGGGAATTTGATTGTGTAGTTTCCTACAGATAAGAGACAACTTCTCTCTTCTTTTGCAAGATTGACAATGGCAGGTACTGAACTCTTATTTGGTCAACAAAAGCTACAAACAGACTTGGCTCTAATAATGAAAACGAATGGACAGTGGGTCTTCTTAATGTAGTAACTTCACCAACACAATTAGGCTTGAAGGGGTGGGCTACCAGCCCATTTGCTGGTCTTACATACACAGTCTTGGTTCTTTTCTTCAACCTGAACAATTTGCTTGTCTTTCCGGTGACTAAATTTTGATCATGTTCCTCCATAAGAGATGCTACTGAGGCTTGCAAATGAACGTATGTCTGATTCTGCATCAGCCAGACACCTTAGTGTATATTCAGTAACCATTATCTAGCTCTCTTCCAATGAATCCTAGGAGAACTTGTCCTCTGATCCACCATGACTAACAAGCTGCTTAATTCATCAATGTTTGCATCACTGTTTGAGAGGATCAGCCTAGCAGAGCTTAGCATGCCTCAAAAACACCGTGCATATGGGAACTTCCTGCAGTGAGCGCCACACCCTGCTGCAGCTTCCTAAAAATATGTACAGTATGGGATTTCCTTCATCAATGGCAACAGAACAACAAAAGCATCTTTAGGGTCTGTATATCATACAAGACACTTTGTAGGAAAATGTAAATTTGTAGATATGTTTTACACTTCAGTACATTGCCAAAATATCTATGATGATTCCTTCTCAGGATTGCCAGTAACTTCAAATCCAGTTGAAGTGTTAATGAAAGAGAATCATTTATATCTGATAGTTATGAAAGGTCAAGAGTCCAGGAGTACAGCGCACCCCCCTACTGTCTCCCAGCTAAGTCTTCTGCTGGAATATTGGTAGGGAAATAACATGGAAAAACATTCACAACTCTCTGCCATTTATTAATCATTATTTCAATCATTTTAATTGTCTCAGATTTTTAAATCTCTTTTTGAAAATTTCATCCTGCCTGCACCTCCCCTTTCCTAGTCTGTTTTTGCTAGCTGGCCTTTCTTTTTTCTTTCTGTCTTTTCCTATTTCTTTTCATCATTTTTCTTTTCCATTTCCTGCTTTATAAACTCCTGCTTCTCGAGAGTTCCTGCTATTTCTTATCTTGGTGTTTCTAGGCCGTTGATTCCTATTTTACTTTTCTCATCACACTAAAAATTGGGGCACATTAATGTTAGCTCTCAAAGGTTTGATCACACATTTTAGAAACAACCCTTCTTCTTATTCAGGCTTGCTGTGTCCCATGTCTTGGTAACTTTTTGAGGCATTTCCTTTTTTGATAAAGATGGAGAGTTGTCAGTCTCTAGATTTAACTGAAAGATGATGAGTAACTTCAGATGCTCACAAATTGACAGGGCATGTTAGTCTCTGGGTGACATAAGTATGTACCAAACAGAAAAAGCACTGGAGAAGAAATTCTTCTGAAATCACTCTCTACAACCTAACACTGTTCTCTGACATAGTAGGTGGCAAGTTCTATGCTAAAACAAAGTGGATCCCACCTTCAGATTACTGGGGCATGATTAAGAAGGCTTATTAAGGCATTTGAAAAACTGTTCTTCACCTAAAGCAAAACTCAAGATTTTAGAACGAAGTCAGTTCTGGCAAAGATAGCCTGGCATTAGCCAATTCTAAACATCACAGTCATGACTTTAATGTTTGTTCCCATGTTAAGAACATTATTAAGTACCTTTACCCTCAGCCCTAATGATGTAATCATTGAGTCTCATTACTTCTTGTGAACAATAGGGACTAAATAACTTTTAATATCAGCACAAACAAGGGTATCGGTCTTTTCTCGCAACATTTTTTCTATGTTATGTCATATACTTGGTATAATTGCATGCATTTCTGAGATCAATCAGTTAAGTACAAAATTATATAATATTATATATTATACAATAGCCACTATGATATAGGAATTGTGCATTCCCCACCAAATTCTGTTGACGTACAAACGCATTTCTTCAAATGTGACTTCATTTGGAAATAGTGAACAGAATTTAGATAGGTTTATGATGTGTGGCCTCAATTTACTGTGATGAGAACACCTTTAAAGATGGGAAACTTGGACACAGACAGGCAGGCAGGCAAACACAGAAATAATGTTACATGGGAATGAAGGGCCAGACTTGGATAAGGTATCATCATGCAAAGGAACTCATAGACTGCCAGCAAACCTCCAGAAACATTGAGAGAGGCATGGAAGGTGTGTTCCTCAGAGCCCTCAGAATGACTTAACCCTGCCAAAATGAGACCACAGAATTACTCTGCGCTCTCTGGTGCTAGAAGGTAGCACATCTGTTGCGTTACCACAGGTCTCATCTGTGGCACTTTGACACAGAAGCTCTAAAGACCATAGGTGTTGGAGCTGGCCAGACTGGGTTTGAACGTAGGGCTCCACAGACCATAGATCAATAACTAGGGCAAGTCCACATTTGAGTGTCAGCCTCTCCTTTCTGTAAGAGCAGAGAAAATGATGCCCTCTTTGTTAGATTCCTGTGAAAATTGCCAGTCTATGAGTGCCTCATATCTATGAATACTTTCTGTAGTGTTGAGATGGGGTAGTGACGAAAAAAAGATGTAGCCCCTGTCCTCATGGCACTGCAGAGGTGACAGAATAATATGCATTGAATGCTTGTGTTAAGTATTGTAGAGTGAAAAGGTAAGATTATCCACAGAGGGTGAAAGATCCTTAGACTATGTACTCAGATCAGTCTTTCTGAGGGAGTATCATTTAAACTCATATAACGATGAGCAGGACATCAGACAGCACGGTAAATAAAGCTCTCCATGGTCTTTCTGGAGAAGAGTAGGCACTGAGCTAAGACAACTGCGGTCATTGCTATTATGTCCTAATTATAGGATGTACTTTTTATATGTTCCTTGCAACATTTACATCAGCATCAGCATATCAGACCCCTGTGGCCCTGGCTCTGTAAGGCAAGCTCCATCATGGATCAGTATCAGATGCTAACCTGCTTTTGTGACACACAAGACTCTCCTTGGCCAGTCTTTTTGCAATAGCTAAGGTTTCTGTACTTCACTACTTTCTATTTCCTGTGACTATCCCTGAGATGTTTCGTTCCATATCTTGGGTCCTGATGTTTCTCTTTCAGTCTTCCTCCCTAACTGTGCTTGCTATGCTTACACCAGGCTATGTAGATTTATTTATGAGCCATTGCTGAACTTGACTGGGACCCTTCTTGCTCTGAATTCCAGGATCCATCCCAAACATACTTAAAGATGCCTTATCTATGGTTATATTTCTTTGTTTCTTTCTTTTTCCTTTCTTTTGCAGTGCTGTGGATTGAACCCAGGGTCCTGAACATTCTACCATTGAGATTAGACCCCTTGTAGTCTTTGCTTGTAGGAGACAGAGTCTCTCTGCATGATCCAAGCTGGCCTGGACCTTGCAATTCTCCTGCCTCAGCCTCTCTGGTGCCAGGTGGACAGGCATAGTTCCATTTATCTTTTCTTTTGGCTTAGAACTTCCTGGAGGGCAGGGGCTTTGTTTAGCCACTATATTATGTACTGAAGAACATATAGCCCCCCAATATGAGTGGGGCTAAGTTGTTGTACAGTGCATGTCTACAAGGACATCCTAGCAAAGTAGCAAAGCTAAGAAACACATCTCTGACACAATTAGTAAACGTAAGTAGCAATACTTCCACTTACATGTGGATATAAAACATTTAGATAAGTAATGAGAGAAATATGTACCAATTAACTGTCTTTCAATTTCCCTACCCAGCAGGCACCATTCATTCTTTGTTTATCTCAGCAAGCACAAAACACATGTGTGAGAAAAATCATTTCTCATACAGGGTGGGTGATATGTGTAAGCAAAGGGGTGAGGTTAGAGCTGTGTACTGTAAAAATGGCTAATGCTCTTTTTCCTCTCAGCTTTGCTATAAAAGACAATTAGCACGTTTTATTTTTTAAAAATGTGCTTTTCTGGACCCAATGTCTTTGTCTGGAAAATGGAGGTAGTGTTTTCTAGCATTGCCTTATTTCTCAGATCAGGCAATGAATGTGCTGTGTCCTCCACAGTACACGGAGGTAGTTAAGAGGAGAGGCGTTTTTATTATCTTGCTATAACATGGAGAAGCTTTCTCCATACATTCCTGCTAGGCTGCCACAGTTGTTTGGAGGGGACCATTTCTCACCCACAGGGATGAGGCCACATCAGTGCATCAAATTGAAGGTGAACCCTGCAACGGGGCTCTGGCAACTCAACACCATCATCAGGAGGGAAAAAAGCCTTATAAAATGACAAGAAATAAAGACTCCAATCCAGGATGTATAATTACATTTGCTGGTCATCTGAAATATGATGATATTTCATCCCCTGAAAGAGACCACGTGTCACATCAATTTCTGAAGTCTAAACAGTTTTGTCTGCTCATACGTTTATGGATTTTAACCACGAGGCTATGTCAGATATGAGCACTTAATTCAGAGCAAACACTGTGTGCGTGTGTGTTTCTAAAGGTTTCTAAACCATATTACATTTTCATTCATAGAGGTACACAGAGACACATATTAAATAAACCCTCTACAAGAGTAACTTGTCTAGAAATACAGCAAGAGACTTCCAAAGGGCCAAATTTATTACAAATTAATCAAATAGGTAAGATGGATTGTAATGGATATTGCAGCCAATGTAAACCGGGAGTTTAAAAAAAAAAAAAAAAAAAAAAAAAAAAGCACCGGCAGCAAGTCAAGAGCCAAATGTTTCTGTTTTGATTTATTTAGCATTTCCAAGATGTTTCTTCTGTGGGGAACAATATGGGAGGCATTGGAAATTCAGGAGGCACATCTTTTGTGTACCATAAAAATGTGCTGCTAACCTACAATACCCTTATAGAAATACAATTCAATAAGAAACTCAGTTGGGAAGATGTCTCAGTAGAACAACATGAAGAAAAAAATGGTCAATACAAGAATGATTTACTTTACTTTTACAAGAGATTTCGATGCTGTGG
>JADRCD010200953.1:25750-42730 GCA_019843815.1 Montemys delectorum
AAAAAAAAGCAGATCATCACTCCAAATCATCCCTTCTATCAAGCCGGCTGCCTGAGCAGGTTCACAGCACACAGCCCTCGGGGCACAGATAAGTCCTCGGCATTGTCGCACGGAGCACACACACGTATCCAGTGCATCACACTGAATGGGAATACAGTACTTTGTAGCAACAGAACTGATTCTTGCAGAATATCGTGAGATACTTATCAAGCTGTTAAAGGAGACATCAGTCTTTTGTCTGTATTGCCCTTGACACATTCTCAAGGAAGGTATCTAGACACTCTTTGTCTTGTGAAGAACCCTCAGACCTCTTAGGTCTAATGCAGGTTAAGTGCCCCACAGATCTCCCCAGAATAGAAAAATACCTTGAAAAAAGAAAAAAAGAACGGGTAGCCAGACTTACTGGATACAAATACAATGGGAGCACAGATTCCTAAGATCCTAGTATCGGGACGAAGCGGCAGAAAAGGCAGAAGCCTGGGGGCAATGTTGATTTTACATGGGACCATACCTCAGTTCTACCCTAGAACTTATCAGACACAACAATGACCTCTACAAGCCCCCAAGGGTAAAATGTATAAAAGCAAGTGACCATATTATCATCCAATTATCATAGTTTGTTTTGTCAAGGGTAAGTGACGATCCAGCAGCACTCATCATTTGCTTATTGATTAGTGTGGACAGCATCCGTGTCCCCCAACCCCTCGTACACGGAGGTCCTGCTTTGCCTCCCGCTCCATCTCTGCACTGACGCTGCATTGCACACTGCAAGCTGTGCGTGCCTCCTGCCCTTTTCTCAACCCTTAAGGGGAGATGGATAAATTATTTCAAAGATTATGCAACAAATGACTGGGCACTGTCCTCCATTTCCTGATAACACTGGAGAGTCACTAGTATCACACTTGTGATTTGGTGCAACTCTAAAACTCAAAGCAGCATCTATCATGTCCCCAGCTCTTCTGTGCATTTCATTCTCGACGGCATCACCTGACAGAACTTCACACAAATCTCTGGAGAATCAGCACTTCCTGTTCCACATTTTTTTCTCCCCACAGATAAATCACTGTAAACACTGTTTCCTTATTTCACCACAGAACTGTAAAAACAAGGCAAACCTCTCCTCAACAGATTACACAAAACAACCACACTCCAACAGGGAATTGACACACGCACCAGGCAAGATTAAGAGCGTGTTTCATCTCCAAAGAACTTTGTTGGCATAAGGGTACTCTGTCCATTGACTGCAGTGGGCCTTGGGGAAGGCACAGAAACACACGTCACAGAGATATCTACATTCCTGGTGGCAAGGGGAACCCACTTTTCTGCAGTAGTGACAGACAGTTCATAGCATCAACCTGATGGCCTCCAAGTCTGCAATCTGGAGATGGCATTGGGTGGGCACACTGAAGTACCCCAACAATGCATTACACCAAAATTTGGAGAAGATTCTGTGAGGAGATGCAGGCAGCCGTTTCAGAGACCTCAGACTTGAATGGGGCTTTACCATGGCTATCATCCAGTCTGAGGGTGAAGTCTGCGGGACTTGTCAGGTTTAGAAGTTACTTCTAGGACTGCTGGCTGGCAGGCAGGTGACAGGGTGTTCCTGAGAGGATGAGCAGAGTAGCTCATGAGCTTCCCATGAGAGTGATGGAGGCAGAAGGGAGCTGGGCGCAGCAGAAGAGTCCAGAAAAAGAAATAAAGCTGAGGATTTCGAGATGGCAGGCTGAGGAATGAGGCGAGAAGTCAAAAGAGGGGGATCAAACGGGAAACTTGCACAAAAGGAGAGCCAAATCAAAGGACGCCAGTGAGACTGTGCAAAGCTGATAAATCTGAGGTAAGAGAGTGACTGGGAACTAGCTGGTGCCACACTTCAGCTCTGCCCCTTAAACTCTGTGGAGGATGATATTTGTACAGGGCTGATAGATAACAAAAGGCTGGAAGAGTCGCATGGCTAGGGACTGAGGCAGTCCCAATCCGAGACCAAGAGATTTATTCACTTTACTTATGCCTCTACACACACCCACATCCTATTCAAGTATATGCATCAACAGCCACTGCTGGTCTGACCCTGAAACCAATAAGCAAGACTGAGCCTCAGCTCGTCCTCTCCTGTTCATCCTGTCATGGTGGAGTAGGTAGACATCATGGAGTCTGTTTTATGGGGTGGAGGTAGGGGAGCAGGTGATAGAACACTAATGATGGATCCCAACCCTGGTGACACTACACTAGAGATTTGAATCCTAAATAGTTTTTATTAATCAGTTAGAGAGAAAAGAAAGTGGAACAGGAAGAATGTATTTTAGGTCAGGGGAATTTTGTTATTAGAAGGCACAGGGTGGCATATAAAAATTTCTTATTGTGTATACACTGTGTCAGTATATATTATATGATAAAAATAAGTTTCTCTGTGTCCCCCCCTCCCTCCTTCCCTCTCTTCCTTCCTATTTTGCTATAGATTGAACCCTAACATAGGTTAGGTAAGTATGCTTTTCTGTTGAGCCATACACCTACCCCAATGTTGAGAAAGAGACAGAGGAAAACCAGATCTACAGTAGAGTGATACAACCCTGCAACACAGCCAGGTTGGCTTCTTTGCTCTTCATTTTCTGAATGGAAATGTTTGGTAGATTTCAAAGGAACAAGGAGGGCTCAACAGGCCAAGGCTTCTATTTATTAACACGTATGCAAATTCCTCCAATCCTAACTCCAGACTCACCCTGAAAGTCTTGCTCCCTTTTCAACATTAAGCAGAAAAACTGAATCCCAGCATCTGTACACTGCCATTCAAGAAGAGTAACTGATCCACTTCTTGGCCTTTGCCTTTCTTCTAGCTGCCCTCTGGAGCTCAGCATCAATTTTTGAGCAATGCAACTGGAAACCTCCCACCTCAGATCCTCTGCCCACTGATCTGCCTGCATCCTCCCAGGATGCTTGTACTGAACACAGGGTGAGTTTATTGGGATTTGAGATTTCGTACCGTTGAAGCATTCTCTAGCCACTAAATTTAGTTCTCCTATACGAGTGACATCATCTTATCCATTAGCCAGGAATTGTGCCACTTGGCTACTCTTTCCAAGTTTCTGGGACATGGTGACAGTCCCTGGGGGCTGGCAGGATGACACCCATATTGTGTAAGGAGCAGTGTATGTGGGGAGATCTTGGGATCTAGAATCTGATTTGTTCTGCAAGTTATACCTTTACTACATACTTACCGTGAGCCCCCGATGCAATGCTACATGTTGGGAAAAGTCAGTGAAAAAAAAAAAAAAAAAACCCAGCATCTCCATGTAATGGATGCTCACAGTAAGAGCTGGAATGAGGAGAGATGGGCCAATCTGTAAATATATGTTGCTGATGTAATGTGGTACATGTGCTTCGAGACTTGAGCCCAACAAGTCTCTGGAGAAAAAAAAAAAAAGAGAGAGAGACTAAGACATAGCTCCTCCCCAGTCTAGTCCGTCGTGGGTGGGTAGATAGAAAATGTTGGGATGATGTTCTAGGAGACAGGATGTGAGAGATGGAAACACAGGACTGGTATGCTTGCTAATAGGCAGGAGCAAGAGACTGTCAAGGAATGCTCCTTAAATGAGCGGATGTCTGAGCTCCGTGTTGAGGAGATGCTTTACAGTCAAAGGAGTACGAGCAGAATAAGCCTAGGATCTGAAGCACGAAATAGCAAGATATCCATGGGAAACTTCCTCTGTGAGACGCTCCTTACACAACTGTATTGACAGGCAACTCCCTCAAACTCTGAGATTCTGTAACTACAGGATGCTCCAAGGAGCTAGTGAGCCTGCTCAAAAGAAATCGGTGATGTAAAGCCCGCTGCAAGCTTAACATAAATCATGGTCATCACTCGAACAGCTTTTGGGTAAACTTGAAAACCTCTTTAAGGAATTTGAGCCTGTTTTCTAGAGACTAGTGGTCCCTGTTTGAGGAAAACTTAAGGAAGAAGGTATTGGAAGCTCTGAGAAAACATGCCAAGTGCAGTGACCTCATTTAGAAGCTGGCCAATAGGAGAACATGGTTGTGTTTGTGTTGGTTCTTCCCAAATCACCTGAGGATTTCAGTGAATTCAGGTAGTCAATAGCAAGAACCCGATCCAAGCAGCCACCAACAATATCAGACTTGTTGCATACTTATTTGCTATTCTGTTCAATCCGGTCAAATCATCTGTCTTGGCAGATGGCAAACTAAATGGTTCTACGTAGGAGACTGAGCTCTGAGTACAGGAAGCAGGTAGAGGAGGTTAACAGCAGACTGTCATCCATTTTCCTCAGCTACTGACCACTTTGCTTACACACTCCCCATTCTGTACAAGCCCCAGGGTTTAGGCAGTGTAGGGAACTTTAAGGTTCTATAGGAACTCACAGGAGAGCTGTGAATGAACATCTTTCTGCTGGCCTGACCACTATATTACTGTTTTTTGACATTATTGAATGCTTACTACGCATTGCAATGCATTCTAAGAGCTTAAAATGGATGCATATCTACTAAGCATAATCACTCTACAAGGTACTCACATCACTAGCTCACTGTGTAGATGAGGAAATGGAGGCTTGGAAGAGTCTATTACTTGCCCCAGGGCATGCATCTATTTGCTGGCAGAGCTGAGTCAAACTCAAGATAAAGTGACTTACTGGTCCTCACACCAGGCTTCTACTTTATTTCCTCAGGAGGAAAGGAGTGAGTGGTTCTCACTCATCTGTCTTTCCCAACACTGGGAAGCTTGGAAGGAGAGAGGAAAGGATGGATTTCACAAGTGGTAGGAGATCAAAAGCAAAGCAAGAGAAAATGCCCAGAGGTTCTTTTGAACCCGTGTCTGAAAGTAAAGCAGAAATATTTAGCCGAGTTTCTAGCTCTCTTAATGGCCCACTCACATTCACATTTAAGCTTAGAGGAAAGATAGACACATGAAGCTCTGATGTGTTAAGTCATCGTGACACTACTGGTTGCTGTGATTAGCAGTTTAACTGTAGGTAAGGGTACTTGACTTTAGTGTCCTCATCTGTGGAATGGGCTTGAGAAATCACTATGTAGCCAATCAAAGATGCCTGAGTGCTAAGAGTCTATGTACCTATGTTGTGGCATCCTGCTTCAGATTTAAATGGCAAACAGAAGGTAGCTGCGATCACCACTCAATGATACCTAGCTCATGGTAATGCATCATGGCAGCTCGGCATAAACAGTAACATTCTCAGGGTGTTATAAGAGTGTTCTAGGTTATGTGAACATTTGACAAGTGCAGGATCCATGACAAACAAGAAACCCTTAGAAGGTTTCTAGAAGATGACCTTACATGCAAAGCTCCATGAGAATGGAGCTTTAAAAAAATGTGGCAATGTATTTCTTGAGATGGAGGAATGGTCGAATGCAGGCAGGGACAACAGATGTCTCTGATGGACAAAATGGTAAATATTTTACACTTTTGTGGGGCACATGGTTTGCCCAGTTACTCATCACTGCTGAAATACACTGAAAGCAGCCCAGTTGATGCTTTTAGCAATAGGTGTAGCCAATAAAACTTTATTCAGAATGGCAGTCTAATAGAAGTCTGATAGAAGCTCTTCAATTAAATACCAAGGCCAGGGAATAATTTACATCAAATATTACATACATATATTTAATACACACATCATGTATACACTATTCACATACATGTGTATATATGCTGTGTGACAAGACTTTTCTAGGAAGGTACTCCATAGATGTCTACTTACTCCAGATAGGGAGCCCAAGGCAAACCAAAGTATGGAAACTATCAAAGTCCAACTTGGTGAACCAATGGGGTTACCTACAGGTGAGGGGGTTCTTATAGGAGCAGAAACGATTCAAAGACAGCTGCATCATAGAAACCCATCCTAGTAAGGGTGACAGTGCACAAAAGCTAGAAACTTGGAGTCCTCTGTACAGCCTGTAGGTAGCTCAGGGATGGAGACTGTCCTTTCCAGATGGCTTCATTGGTCTAAACCTGTTCTGGGCAGCTCCACTGGCCTCTGCTCCTCTAGGCTGTGTATTTAATCTCAGAGTCTTCTTTACAGTTTGTCTTGTCTGAGTGCGACTCCCAGAAGCTCTAGTGTTGGCTTTGGGGATGGAGGGATGAGATATTTCAACTTTGAGGATACTGCCACCCAACAGTCTGTGACATAAATTATGTCCATTCAAAATCACTTGTAATGCCATTCGGAACCCATTGCGCTCTGCTTTCCTGAGTGGAAGGGAATAGGAAGAAAGTACCAGCAGGAAGGCAGAGGTCCTGTACAGCTTTATAATCTAGGATGGGCATAGCAGCAATCACCACGTGTGTGTTGGCAGGATCTCACACATGGTACTGTGGGGGAAAAATGTAAGAAGATTTGTCCCGATGAAACCAGAAGGAGACTAACAATGTCTCTTGGTTATGGATTAGTTCTGTGATCGCTGGTAAATCATGACCTCTAAACCTCATTTTTTTCTTCAGAAATCAGAAACAGGACTAGACTAAATGGGAAATCTGCCTTAGCCTCATAATCATATACATCATACACATACACATACATATATATGTGTGATTCTAAAACACCAGACAGGAGGAGACTTACTCTAGGATACTTCTTATTTCACACAGGATTCGCAATAGATCAATTCCTATTTCTAACAGTTGGCCAGCAAACTCTCAGATCTGCCTATCTCTGTTCTCCTAGTGCTGAATAACAGGCATGTGTAGCCATGCCTGACTTTTTGTGTGGATTCTAGAGATTGAAACCCAAGTCCTCATTCTTGGACAGCAAACCCCCTTAGTCATCAGCCATCTCCCCAGCCCCTCAGCTTACAACAACTTAAATGGTCTCAAAGACTGAATAGAGTCAACTAGAACTGTCACAATTTTAACTGGATTTAAAATGACTTTTGTGGGAGATTTATGCAGGGAGTTATAGTAATCCCATAGTCACAGGTATGTCAGCCCAACCCTGAAGGGTCTAATGGTAGAGTAGCAACTATTTGGAGCATGGTATGAGAAGATCTTTCAGTCACTCAACAGAGTTTCATTTCATGATAAAATTTGTTATTTAATATCATAATTTAAAGTTTAATTTATTAAATCTTGTGGAACTTCCATGAGGAAATTGGAGAAAACAAATAGTTACCAACTCCTAGGAGACTTTGCCTCTTAATCAATTCACTTATGCCTTTTCAAGAACATATTCACAGAGAGAAGCAAGGTAAGTGATCTGAGCTACAAAAATATTCTCACAAAAGGTACATGTGTGGATCAGTCTAATAGTTGAGCAGTGACAACTGGTATACCGGTAGTTACGAATCAGACAACCTCACTGAGCTGAGTCTGGAAACTCAGCATCCTTCATACCAGTGAATTAGTTCTAAGATGTTCTAAAGTAAGAGACTGCAGAGAAGGCTCAGTGCCTAAGAATGTACAACAGTCTCTATATCTGAGAGACACAGGAGGGATTGGACAAAGAGAGGAAGGACAAGCAGTCCTGTGCCTATGAACAGATCCTTTGGCCAGACATGATTCTCATGGGATAGGTTGCCTCTGCATACCTTCAAGCTGCCCTGTAGCCCTCACCAATTCAGTTACGAGCATTTCTCAGTGGAGGCAGAGAAGAATGCAGACACACAGAGAAAAGAGAAATGTAGCAGGATGGTGTATGTGTACGAGAGCTCACTTGCAGCAGCAGTCCCAACAACTCATTCCACTCGTGCCCTAATCAGTGGCTCTCAAGCCAGCCCCCTGGAGATGTGAATTTATTAGGATGAAGAATTCTTAAACTATTACTCTTGGGCCTGAGATACATGCTTTGCATCAAGCCTGGGCATGTCAGATTTCTCCTCCAACCCATTTTAACAACCTCACGCCTCCCAAGTCCCCTCCCCCCGACCCCTACCTAGGAAAGAGCACATCCACTGTAGCTAATAAGTAGAGAAACCATTTATAATAAATCCCCTAAAAATGCAGAGTGTGATTCTTTTTCTTTGTCAGGAAACTGTGGAAGGGCCCAGAGGAAGGCCGTACCTGTCCATTCAGTTTCTATCAGTACTCAACACCCAACCCACATGAACACAGTCCTTCCTTCTCCATCACAAGGCAGAAGGCTTTACAGTAGGGGTGGGACAGACTAGAAGTGCAGAAGAGCTTGCTCTCCAATCCTAACTTTCTTATTTAGCTGTGTGAGCATGAGCATGTTTCTTGGTCCAGCCCCCTCCCCCAACTGAGGTCCATTTGCAGGACTTGGGTGGGAAGGGTACTAATGGCATTGTATGATTATGGGAGTCACATCTATTACAATAACAAGGTAGTTGCAATACAGAGAAGCCATGCTAGTGCCTGGCACAGTGCTTGGCACATAAACATTAGCTTTTATATTATTATTATTATTATTATTATTATTATTATTATTATTATTATTTACTTTCTTACTTGTAGTACTGCTAGTTTAATTATTTTGTAACACACAGTTTTTGAAAAAAAATTGTCTTGTGGTCTGTGTTGTTTATAGGTATGGTATATGGATGTGAGTGTGAGGGTGCATATTCTCCTGCTTACATGTGTAATTGGTGGAAGTAGACACTGGGCATCTTTTATTGCTCATCGCCTTATGTCATTGACATAGAATCTCCCAGTAAACCAGCAGCTCAATCTTACAGCTGTCCTGATTGGCCAGCAAGCTCATAGAATCTGGCTGTCTCTGTCCCCCAAGAACAGGGTAACCAGCATGTTTTATGAGTTCCTAAGATTCAAACTCAAGTCTTCATTCTTGGGCAACCAGCACTCTTAGACATCTCCTCACACATACATCTCCTCAGCCCCTCTCCTTATAACATCTTATGACTAGTTAATCAGCAAGGAGGACACAGGAGATGGTTCTGCATAGAGTGTCTAGTGTTCCTTAGAGTCTAAACAATCCAATGTCTCATAACCTCGATTCACAAAGAGCAGAATAAAAAAATATTTCTCAATTTAAGCTTAAATCCAATACAAGAATACTTAGTCTAGCCTCTGGCTGAGTGTCCAGTGGACCGTCTACCAATGATGAGAGTTGCCTCTCCTGAAAGCTCCGCTGCCTTTGTGAAGGAGGCTGGCTTTCCATCTACTGAATTCAAGCTAAAATCAATTGTTCTAGAGGAAGAACAACATTACACACACACAGGTCTAACAACCTTCTTGCCAGGAAAACTAGCTCGTTTTCAAAATGTCACAGAATTGTCACCTGAAATATCAATTTCACAGAGCTGATTTTTCTCTTGTGAATAAAAGGAAGGGACCTGGGTTAGATGTCAATTAAGATTTTCTCGTCTTTATAATTATCTAATGATATATGTGAACATGGGTAGTGCCTTGCATAAGACAGATGCATTGTTTTCTTTGCTACAGAAGGCATGCAAAAACACAAAAACGTTTGTTTCTGTCCTTGGCAAAGAAGGAACCAGGAGACTGTCTTTAGAGAGAGCATTTAGTACACACAGACGTGTGTCAGGATGCAAACCTCACATCAAAATGCTGCTAGAGTTCATAACTCAAATTTCTTTATCCTGCAGCTGCTCAGGGACCCCATTAAATTGTTTCCCACAAATGCCAAGAGGTTTGAACCATTTGTTATAACATCTGAGTCATTTATAAGATATTTTGATCCAGCAAATCTGGAAGTAGCTGTCTAAAGTACGATACATGACTAATGCAGGTTCCACCGTGCTTCAGATCAAAGCGGGCATACTGTGGGAGTCCTACAGACCTTGCCCAGGTGTTGAAGGGGTTTCCTTACTTTCAGGTGCTGGCAGGGGAATATGAGACATCACAGTCCACGCTGACCTCACTGGAAAAGAGACGTCCTATGAATAGGTGCGGAAAAAGTGTTTTCAAACTCACAAAGCCAACTGCCTTGAATCCCAGATTAGGAACCATCAAAGGAACACAAGTTAGCACAGAAAAGAAATCTACAGGATTCTTCCAGCGGGTGCTGTCCGCTGCGGCGGTCTTTCAGTCACTGTGTTGATGAAATGAGCTAATGAAAAAGACTGGTTCAAATGGAGTTGCGACATGGGGCAGGGACACTCAGATCTCTGGGGGCAGACAGAAGCAGGGCCAGCCATTCCCAAACCTCTCAGATCTGAGTTTCTTAAATCAGAACTGGCCCCAGCAACTGGGCTTTAGTAAGTCCTACGGGTGATTCTGCACGTAAAGGTGAGGTATACAAATCACTGAGGTAGAATGCTACACAGCACAATGTCTGCTTTTTCAAAAAAAAAAAAACCAAAACTATTTGTTTCAACATTTTCTTTTATTAACATGAGAGAACTTCAGGTTCTTTGTTCCTTCTGAAGTCCAGAGTATCTTCATTTATTTTTTCCCTCTAATTCTGGGCATGGCTCTCTGTCAGTGAGCTGGTCTCCTTATTCATTCTGTCATTCTTTTCAGTATACAAGGCTTGGTGGTCTGCTTCTGTCTGATGACACAGCAGCACATCAAGACTCCTGACAAAAATGTCACCATGCACACCCTTTGAAAGAGTTCTCCACGGGGGGGGGGATGTCCTTTGATCTCGCTCAGAAATTTGGCCTTTTCCTTATTGATTAAATTGTAATTTCTCTAAAACAGCCTGTAATTGAATTATCCAGGGAAACCCGCTGAAAGGACGAAAAGGGAGAGAAATAAAAATAGGAAGTTGTATAATTTACAATAGAAATGATTTGGTTGCTGAGGTTTTAATCAAATGAAAGGGCATCGTAAAAGAACAGGTGATTGGATTACATGGAAAGATAATGCATTGGGTCTGAAGCCTGGCGCTTCTGTGTAAAGTCTGTTGAATTCATAACTCTGCTGGCCACATCTCTCATGAAAACAAAAGCCCTCTAGGGAACTTCTCTTACTCAGGAGACCCAAATAAGGTAAAACAAACAAACAAACAAACAAACAAATTAAAAGCAAAGACCCACTTAGAGTAATATGACACCAAACCATTCACTTAGCAATGGCTTAGAGCAGGACAAGGTATTGCCCTTGTGAACTGCCAGAGGTGTCACCTAAGCTCGTGGGGAGAGATCATTAGCCCCCTGCCACATGTCCAAGTGACTACTGAAAGACACAGAAGTAAAATGCATATAATTACTTAATACAGTGGGAAAGAATGACAAGCTATCAATCAATTGTCTGTGTCCATCCCTTTTGGCCCTTGTGATGCTCTAAATACATAGTGCCTGGCTCCTCTAGCCATACATAGATGGGATAGCTTTCCAGGATGTGCAGATTGTGGAGTACAATTTAGAATTTGAAATATGTTAAAAACCTGAAAATCTCTAAATCTTCCAACATGCGGAAACCCCAAGTCTGCTTTCCTTGCTCACGGCTTTCAGAAAGAGACTAAAACCTTCTTAGTGCTCCACTCGGGTATTATTTTGAGAAAATGAGTTCTTTATGACATAATGCTATTAGTCATGGCTATGAGAAATTGGACGTCCTTTTCAAAGTTATTGTTGATACCTGGGCAAAGGCAGTGCTGTTTCCCCTGGGAGCTGGAAGTGATTTAATTTCTCGCTCTGGGGAGAAAGAGAGAACTTTTGGCTACTGAACTTTCCAGACAACCTCTGAATCATCCCATGATGATTGTGAAGGCAGCAGTGAGAAATAGAAGCCTTGAATTCCTTTCCTGGGGTCTGGTTTTGATGGATGTGGAGGCCCCTAAAGGGTGGTACAGACAAGGTTTAAGCAAACACGTTTTAGGGCACAGATTTTGAAAATTGAGTACCACTGTCCCACCTGCTGTGCTTCATTTCAGAATCCACAGCTGTCATTAGCAGAGAACAAACTGCTTTTCCAACTGCACACCGCCGTGCTCTGCTCTGGCTCACGCTGGAAATTGCAGAACTCTTATGGAAGAGCATGTCCTGAGAGCCTTGTCAGAGTGTCTGATGTGTATTATCCTGGGGTGTGCTGGGGAGGAGAGGGAAGAGGTGTGTGCACACATAGGGGCAGGACATCAAAGCTTGGACAGGTGACTTCAAGGCATACACTATGTTCCCCATTTAAAAATAAACCCACAGGTCAACCCAGGGCTCACCATGACTCAGTCTTAGAGTTGAATTTGACGCAAAAATAGACTCTGGTGATGACTGGTCACAGCCACAAATGGACAGAGTCCATTTATACACATCTCACAGACCTAGGGAGCCATAGGCCTTGTGAGAGGTCATGGCCCCATGGCAATATTAAAATCTCCAGATATTAGTCCAGTGAGCTTGCTAAAAGTTCAAAGACCACTGAAGTGGATTCATTGCCTCTTCCTCCAAAGGATTTGTTAAAGTCCAGGTTCAACTGAGACTCATCCATACTCACAGCCTTCTCAGTGAGATGTATGGACAGAATCCCATGCAACTGTAAACAGCTGTTCAGCACAGCAAGGAAGAGCAGGGAGCATTGTGGGCATCAGCGAGATGGAAATTCACAGCTTGGCCTTGGTTCTGTCTAATACCCAGCTAACTGTCAAATCAGTGCAAGTCACTCAAGGGCTTTGGGTACTTAGCTTTCTCATTATAAGATGAACTGAGGGAGGAAAAGAAAAGGAGCCAAACACTTGCCAGAGTCCCTTATAGCTAATGCTTCTCTTCATGTCCTTGGTGTAAGGTGTAACTGGTCAAACAGAACAAAAGAGTTGTGATGTAAGATGGCTTGCTATGAGATAATACAGAACAAATACTGTTAGTCATTAATAATAACAAACCCCATAATGCCAGGAGTACCACCTCCTTAAGGCTTCAGAGTGTTTTCACTATGCAGGCATAGGGCATAGTTTTAGCATAGGGCATATTCTCAGTGTAAACAGGGTCTGATTATCTGCTAATGGCAAATTGAACAATATCACACTTTTCCTGAAGACAGGCTAGCCAGTATACCCTCAGTCAGTAACCAAACTGGGCCTACCTTCCCATGACAGAGACCCCAGGGCAGCTTCTTCTGGCCTGAGGAAATGTGTGCAAAGAATGCCTGTGATACCAAAGTCCAGTTAGAGAAGTTACAGTTATTCTGGATCCCTACACTCGCCCAGAACCCTGGTTTTATCTAGAAGGGAACATTCAATTTGCTGTGCCGCACTTCAGAGAAGCTATGGAAAAGGTATGGTCATGAAAACGATCCAGTTTCCCTTTCAAAGACTATACACTATAGGGGAGGGAAGAGAATGTCTCTCTCTGTTACTGGCTTTGAGTAGCCTATGCATTTAGGAGTTCCTCTAAAGGGGGTAGAGAATTTTAGCCATTCTGTATATAATGTAGTAGATACCACAGACTTCCTAGACACTGAGAATTCACCCTAAAGTTATTTGCACTTTTCAACATAAGGAGAAGATACCCTCTGGAGACTCCCGGTTTCACATGGCATAGAACAGCAGGTTGGAGAAACCTGGCTTCCTCGGCCCATCCCTCCTCAGTCTCAGATCTTGCCCAGTGTAACCCTACACTAGCTTTTGACATCATATTTTCAAACACAACTCTGGGGGGGGGGGAGACCCAGGACTCACCTCTGCAGCCACTTGGTAATATATCTGGAAGTAAGGGCTTGCAATACATTATGAGAACAGATGATTTTGTTCTGAATTAAATGACAAGCACTGTGTGTGGCTGGATCGGTTACCTGAGCAAATGGCTTACAAATTTCATTATGCTCCTTTGGCTGGAAGGTTTTCCTGTTGGCTTTGCCATAGCACAGAAAGCAAGGGAAGCTAACACAGGCTGCTCCTTCCCTAGGGAACAATGGTGATAGGATTTGCTATGGAGACAAGGAGGCTGAATAAACCACAGCATACATCCCAGTGGCAACCTTCCATGGAACTCTCCTGGCAGCATCTCCAGCCTCTTGAAGAAAAGGGGAGAAAAGGCTTCCTAGATTTAAAGGCGATACAGCTGTCCTGTAGCCATCAATCTAATCAAACTCCAAAACCAGAAACAGGGCATATGTTTA
Organism: Montemys delectorum; assembly: GCA_019843815.1. NCBI lineage: Eukaryota > Metazoa > Chordata > Mammalia > Rodentia > Muridae > Montemys > Montemys delectorum. The sequence continues at coordinate 39,699 of JADRCD010200953.1, forward strand.
CATCATGAGCAAGAAAAATCAGCATGCACCAGACATTCTTTATGTGAAACAAGAAGCCAGAGTACTGTTGTCACTGAGAAGTCAGTTTTCTTGGAATAAATGTTGCTGATTACTAGACAAGAAATTTACAAAAATAGTCCCAAATGGAACCTGGATCAGTAGAACCTCATACAACTAGAAGGAAATATCATCTTCTACTGAAGAGATATTCTAGAATGAAAGAGTCTAGGTTAAAACTAAGTTGAAATTTCATGTGAAGAGTCTCTATGCAAAGGATGAAAGAATAACTCACTCATATTGAGAAAGACCAGTAATAGGAGAGAATAGAGAAAAGGAAGGTACATATCTTAAGGGTCAAAACAATTAAAAATATTTTCTTGACTTCGTTGGCCATAATGAGGAAAATGCAATTCACAATACTTGACTTTAATGACAGATTCTCTTAATTCCCACACATGATGGCAGTCTAAGGTATTTCTTCTAGTTCTAAATGAATATAAAGAGATAATACTAAACACATATTTTGTGGCATTTTAGCCCTGTAGTCCTGGGCTACATAATGGCTTTCTACTCAGGGTCAGACTACAGATACAAAGCTGGGCCCAGAGAGCATTGTGAAGGTGAAGAGTTTCTATTGCCTAGTATTTTCCACTCTCCCTTTCCCATGTTTAGATATATTTAGATACATACATATTTGCCACCATATGACAACCTCCTGTAGCATTCTGAAAGGTAACTTACCATCTAGGCATGTTCTCTAGAAACAATAGCTATACCATATATACCTACAGACTGTCTATAGCATACCCAGTAAGGTTACACCACCCAGTCCCAAAACTACACTCTGGTGATTGAACAGTACTGAAATCTAGTAACATATATCTCAGAATGTTTCCTCATTAGTAAATGGCATGCAACTGACTAGCTTCTGTCTTGGAACAACAACAACAACAACAACAAAAATCCTAATGTATAGTTACATTTTCCGTTTGGGCGGATATCCCCCAATACTCTAGAAATAGCCTTACGTCTTTGAGTGAGAGAGGGCAAGCTGTTCAGTTTGGACAAAGTGGGCTGCACAGATGAATGGCTTTTCTTGTGATCAGGAAAGATAGTCTTTTAATTTTTTTTTAAATTAAATACATTTACATTATTTTTCCCCATTCCTCTTCTCCATTTCACTTCTCCCATGGTCTTTTATCTGACTTTTCCTTCCAGTGAGTTTGTTGTTGACTATAAAGCACAATTGCTGAGTGCAAAATGATAAATTGTATAGTTGTATAGCACCAAGCAGTAAAATAAGAACTTGGAGAGGAAGTAAAAGAAGCCGGGAAAGATACACTTCCTGCCCAAGTATGGGCATGAAGGTGAGAGATTATCTTTCTATGCAGGGAGTTACATGGACCTGAAGCTCTCTAGTGGCATGCACAACGGGGTAGATGGTAAAGATTTGATGAACACATAATCATGAAGATACCAGAGTAAGTGAGGCATAGCCTGGGGCATCTAGCTGCTTACCACATCCTGAGAGCATCCATAACGAGAGCCTTTAATCATATCAACACAGATCTGTAGATTTAGTTAGTGGAGGATAGTTGGTATGGAATAATGTCAGATTGGGATGTTAAGACCAACATATGGCTGTTAACTTTTAGTGGCGATCGTGTGACACCATAAAAACAAGCAAGCAAAAGGCACCACGCATTAAAATTTAAACATAAAGATCCAGCTTCCATTTAATCCTTTTATCTGATTGCTTAGCATCTTTGATGCATGTATGTGTGGCATCACTGATGGCAGAAAGTCATATAGTTATATGCCCACAATTATGTCTTTTTCTACCTTCTGTAGTTATTGTTTATTGATTTAAGTGTTTACTAAACACCTTCTATGTGCCAGACTCTGTTCAAGGATGGGGGTGGAACAATAAATACAGGCAAGACATCTGCCCTTACAAATCCTCTACCTGGTGTAGAGAAATAAATAATGGATAAAGGACATAAAAATGCAATGGCAAAAATAAAAGGAGGGTAATGAGGAAGACCAGGAATGGCAGGCCAGGGGAGAAGTGTAAGATATATCAGTCATGATAAGATGCCACTTGGTTAGAGGGCTTGAGGGATCTGCGATGGGAGAATGACTCACACAGAGAGACATCAGGGTGAAGACCCGCATAGGGATGGACAGAGAATAAAGTGTTGTTGGGAAGTGAAGCCAGAGAAGCAACAGGACAGGGAGGAGGCAGAGCAGAGACTGGGGAAACCTTGGGAGCCATTGAACCTCAGGGTTGGTGGCTAGTCTGCTTAGTCGTGCACCCTTGACATCCAGGTGGCCTGAAGTAAATTCTCTATGTAGAAAAGTATCCCTCTCTGTTTGAGTAGATAAACACATAATTAAGACAAATATCTCTTTGCATTGAGTATGGCTCGGTTATTTTTAATTTAATTTTTGGAAACTAATTTTTAACCCATACACCAAAATTTCATTTGTGTGGTAAGGGAGTACAGATGGGCTCCTGAGGGATATGGAAATTAATCTCAGCACCGCTGAAGACCTTTAATAACTCATATGTTCTTCCACCTCATGAGAATTTCTAGCAAGAGGGCTGTCTTCAAAAGTTTTTAGGGACTTGTCTGTAGGCTGTCAAAGCACCAGTTGTTGAAGTTGAAATGAAAGGTAAGTTGAATTTCTCTCTAGTGAGTGTAAGACTTTCATCTTCACACCTCCATCAATTGTAGACATACTATGTGGCTAAAGAGTCACACGAAGCTGCCCATGTTACTTGAGTTACAGATCTTAGATGTTAATATGCATGAAGCATCTGCTATCTGTATTTGCCGACTGGTGCTAGAGAACTTACTCCTGAATCTCAATACCCAGATACCTAATACTCAGATCCCTAAACAGCCAAAGTTCCAACAATTTAATTGAAAACACCTAATTCAAATATTTTTCTGAAACATTCAATTATTTGAGAAACAGGAATCTTTTTTTTTTTTTTTTTTTTTTTTTTTTTTTTTTTTTTTTTTTTT
>JADRCD010200956.1:0-17500 GCA_019843815.1 Montemys delectorum
CCCCCCCCGCCCCCCACCATTGCCCTTTTCAATTGAAATATATCATGCAACTATTGTCATTTGCAGAGTGTACTATGACATGAACTCTGGGACAGCACTGACTTGTGGGAAGTTCTTAAGTTCTTAAGTTTTTATTTGTCAGTACTATGTTGTTCTTGGTATTATTCTTCACATTTGTATATTCTATTTCAATGTTATGTATCACCCACTTGGCTTTTCTCCCGCTTCTTCTTCCTTGCTCCTCTTTCTTGGATTTGTCCTTATAATGAATACAGTGGCTATTATTGTGGATCTTAGGTTGCTTACTGCTCTCATTCACTCAATGACTTCAATTTATATCTTGGAAGACTTTTTCTTCACTATTTCTCTGCCTTACATCTTATTCTGAGTGTGCACAGAATGCAGTCTATTAGATGGTTTACAGGGACATCAAAATTAGAATTGCCATGGCTGCATATTCCCAGAATCTCTTCAAAAAAATGTCTTCAATTATATTCCTGAATATATCACATATCAATTCTACTTTGTATTTCCACTATCTCAGTACTGGCTTAAGCTACAAAACTTATTCTACATTACTCTATTTGCTACTTGTGTGAGCTTCCTCAATCTGTAGCCTCTTTCCAGTTCATCCGACCTCACTCTGTACCAGCATAATTTGTCAAATCTATATTTATTATCATGGCCCTGAATGGTTGCTGATGTCCTCAAACTGGCTTCTGGGCTATGTATCATTCCTCTATCTTCTGTAATTTTGTCTCCCTCTTCTCTGGATTTTATGTTAATTTTTTTCCTCTTTCCTTCAAGTCATTATTGTGCATACTTGGACATACAAGGGGATTCTAGTTTTGCCCTTTCAATCTTTGGGATTTAATCTCCAATTTTCACCCTTATCATAAGTGATATGATTAATGTTTTCTTCTTTATGAGGATTCAGAACTGTGCACAGTAGGAAAGTTTGATGTGTCACCCTAAGTCAGGCTGTTTGACTCAGAGTCACCGAAAGCATCTATTTTATTTCTTTTTAAGACATTTATTTGATTTGATAGTATTTCTGTTGATGTTTTATTTTCCTACTTTCTTATTGAAATTTAGGTCCACAAATCACAAAATAATCAATCCCTCTCTCTTGTCCCTTATTATAGATTCAATCACTTTTCTGTAATAAATTTTCAGAATTTAATACTTACTGAATGAATACTTGAAAGAATAGATGACATACTATGCATCGAAGGAAATGAAATGACCAATATTTAGGATCACAATTAGGGAGCTAGGACACAATGGAATAGCTGATGACAAAGATTAAAGAATTGGAAAGGAGTGTCCCAGCATTCCTAGGTTCAGCTGGCAGCTGAGGACATAACACTGGTCTTAGCCATCTCAGCAGATCCACAGGCCTCTGAACGGCACATTCCTACAACCTTTCCCTTTCCCTCACAGAGTCCACAACAATTTTTGCAGGAAGAAAGTAGCAAAATTTCCCCACTAAAATGATTCTTAAAAACAAACAACTTTTAAATGTTCTCATTTATCTCTTCCTCCTCTCTACCCTAGCTTCATAACCCTATTTAGTTGGTCTGTTATCTGTCCCTATTTTGCATATATAATTGGTAGCATTCACCAAAAAATTATCGGAGAGTGTTAATCCTGGTTTATTCTTATGCAAATTATTATTTATTACCCACTTTCCATATTAGATAAAATATGTGTTCACACTGGAAAGTAAAGATTAAGAAAAAGTTCAACTCCTTCTGTGCTAACTTTATAATATATTTTAATCAATTTAGAGCAATGTTGCATATAACAATACTTAATAATATAGTTTTAGTTGCTATTTATCATGATTGTAGGAGCTATAAATTATAAAATTCATGGCTACATTTCTGCATACCTTTAATTCAGTCTTTATGAAAACCACATAAGAAAAGCAGAGTAAGGTTTTCATAAGTACAGCAGTGTTTCCAGAGTCCAGATGGTATTATTTTCTACATAATATATCAAAACAAAAGTAGCATCAACATTCTCTAACATAATTACATAGAAAATCATTTATATTCAAATAAGACAATAACCTTGGGTTAGTGAGATAGCTCAGCGGTAAGAGCATTGACTGTTCTTCTGAAGGTCCTGAGTTCAAATCACAGCAACCACATGGTGGCTCACAACCATCTGTTCAGCTACAGTGTACCCATATACATAAAATAAATAAATAAATCTTTTTAAAAAAAGACCATAACCTTATCATAAGTGGAAGGAATGAAAAGATTTTAGGATACTGAGTTAAATATATTTTGTGGTGACCACAGATTTTATACCATAAAGAGCATCTTCAAAGTTCTGGTAACTACAGGCAAAAACAATTCACAGTTTTCATGAGAAAATACTTGTGCATATAGCAAATTGCTTTTGAAAAGAGAAAATGAAAAAAATTAAGATGCTTCTTCATTTTTATTGTATTTCCCCCATTTTAAAAAGTGGTTCTGAAATGGAGCAAATTTGAGGACAAAATTAATTTAAAATGGGTACAATGCATTTGGAGGAAGAAACACTTTGAATTTATTTATTAGATATTTTCTATATTTACATTTCAAATGACATCTTCTTTCCCAGTTTCTCCTCTGGAAAAAGGGAAACAAAAAGCAAAAAAACCAAACCTGTTCCCTCCTCCTCCCCTTTCTTACCAATCCACCTTCTCCCTCTTCCTGGCCCTGGCATTCCCTATACTGGGGCATAGAACCTTCACAGGACCAAGGCCTCTCCTCCCATTGGTGACCGACTAGACCATCCTCTGCAACATATCCAGCTGGAGCCATGAGTCCCACCATGTTTACTCTTTGGTTGGTGGTTTAGTCCCTGGGAGCTCTAAGGGTACTATTTAGTTCATATTGTTGTTCGTCCTAAGGAGCTGCAAACCCTTCAGCTCCTTGAGTCTTTTCTCTAGCTCCTTCACTCAGTCCAATGGATGGCTGTGAGCCTCTACTTTTGTATTAGTAGGGCACTGTCAGAGCCTCTCAGGAGACAGTTATATCAGGATTCTGTCAGCCAGCACAATAGTGTCTGGGTATGGTAATTAAATATGGGAAGGATTCTCAGGTGGAGCAGTCTCTGGACTATCCTTTCTTCAGTCTCTGATCCATAGTTTGTCTCTGCAACCCCTTCCATGGGTATTTGGTTCCCCCTTCCAAGAAGGATAGAAGTATCCACACTTTGGTCTTCCTTCTTCTTGAGTTTCTTGTGTTTTGTGGATTGTATTTTGGGTATTCCCGAACTTCTGGGCTAATATCCACTTACCAGAGAGTGCATACCATGTGTGTTCTTTTGTGATTGTTACACCTCACTCAGGATGATATTCTCCAGATCCATCCACTTGCCCAAGAACTCCATGAAGTCATTGTTTTTAATAGCTAAATAGTACTCCATGTGTAGATGTAACACATTTTCTGTATCCATTCCTCCGTTGAGGGACATCTGGGCTGTTTCCAGCTTTTGGCTATTATAAATAAGGCTGCTATAAACATAGCATGTGTCCTAATTACATGTTAGAGCATCTTTTGGTATATGCTCAGGAGCAGCATAGCTGGGTCCTCTGGTAGAACTATGTCCAATTTCCATAGGAACCGCCAAACTGATTTCCAGAGTGCTTGTACCAGTTTGCAATCCCACCAGCAATGAAGGAGTGTTCCTCTTTCTCCACAGCCTCACCAGCATCTGCTGTCACCTGAGTTTTTGATCTTAGCCATTCTGCCTGGTGTGAGGTGGAATCTCAGAGTTGTTTTGATTTGCATTTCCCTGATGACTAAGGATGTTGAACACTTCTTTAGGTGCTTCTCAGCCATTCAGTATTCCTCACATGAGAATTCTCTGTTTAGCTCTGTACCTCATTTTTAATAGGGTTATTTGGTTCTTTGGAGTCTAACTTTTGAGTTCTTTGTACATATTGGATATTAGCCCTCTATCAGATATAGGATTGGTAAAGATCTTTTCCCAATTTGTTGGTTGCCGTTTTGTCCTATTGACAGTGTCCTTTGCCTTAAAAAAGCTTTGTAATTTTATGAGGTCCCATTTGTCGATTCTTGATCTTAGAGCAGAAGCTATTGGTGTTCTGTTCAGGAAATTTTCCCCTGTGCCCATGTGCTCCAGGCTCTTCCCCATTTTCTTTTCAATTAGTTTCAGTGTATCTGGTTTTATGTGGAGGTCCCTGATCTACTTGGACTTGAGCTTCTTACAAGGAGATAAGAATGGGTCAATTTACATTCTTCTACATGCTAACCAGCAGTTGAACCAGCACCATTTGTTGAAAATGTTGTCTTTTTTCCACTGGATGGTTTTGGCTCCTTTGTCAAAGATCAAGTGACCATAGGTGTGTGGGTTCATTTCTGGGTCTTCAATTCTATTCCATTGATCTACCTGCCTGTTACTGTACCAATACCATGCAGTTTTGTTTTGTTTTGTTTTGTTGGGTTTTTTTTATGTTTATTTTTTTTATCACAATTGCTCTGTAGTAAAGCTAAAGTCAAGGATGGTGATTCTACCAGAGGTTCTTTTACTGTTGAGAATAGTTTTTGCTATCCTAGGTTTTTTTTTTGTTTGTTTGTTTTTTTGTTTTTTTAATGCCAGATGAATTTGCAAATGTCTCTTTCCAACTCTGAAGAATTGAGTTGGAATTTTGATGGTGATTGCATTGAATCTGTAGATTGCTTTTGGCATGATGGCCATTTTTACTATACTCATCCTGCCAATCCATGAGCATGGGAAATCTTTCCGTCTTCTGAGATCTTCTTCTATTTCTTTCTTCAGAGACTTGAAGTTCTTGTCATACAGATCTTTTACTTGCTTAGTTGGAGTCACATCAAGGTATTTTATATTACTTGTGACTATTGTGAAGGGTGTTGTTTCCCTAAGTTCTTACTCAGCCTGTTTATCGTTTGTGTAGAGGAAGGCCACTGACTTGCTTGAGTTAATTTTATATCCAGCTACTTTGCTGAAGTTGTTTATCAGGTTTAGGAGTTCTCTGGTGGAATTTTTGGGTGTCACTTAAGTATACTATCATATCATCAGCAAATAGTGATAATTTGACTTCTTCCTTTCCATCTTGTATCTCTTTGATTTCCTTCTGTTGTCTAATTGCTCTAGCTAGAACTTCAAGGACAATATTGAATAGATAGGGAGAGAGTGGGTAGCCTTGCCAAGTCCCTGATTTTAGTGGGATTGCTTCATGTTTCTCTCCATTTAGTTTGATATTGGCTAATGGTTTCCTGTATATTGCTTTTACTATATTTAGGTATGGGCCTTGAATTCCTGATCTTTCCAAGACTTTTATCATGAAAGGGTGTTGGATTTTGTCAAATGCTTTCTCAGCATCTAATGAGATAATGATGTGGTTTTTTTTCCTTTGAGATTATTTATATAGTAAATTACATTGATGCATTTCTATATATTGAACCATCCCTGCATCCCTGAGATGAAGCCTACTTGATCATGATGAGCAATTTGATGTGTTCTTGGATTCAGTTTGCAAGAATTTTATTGAGTGATTTTATATTGATATTCATAAGGGAAGTTGGTCTGAAATTTTCTTTCTTTGTTAGTTTTTTGTGTGGTTTAGGTATCAGAGTAATTGTGGCTTCATAGAACGAATTGGGGAGAGTACCTTCTACTTTTCTTTCGTGGAATAGTTTGAGGAGTATTGGTATTAGGTCTTTGAAGGTCTGACAAAACTGCACTAAACCCATCTGATCCAGGGCTTTTTTTTTTTTTTTTTGGTTGAGAGTATTAATGACTGTTCCTATTTCTTTAGGAGATATGGGACTATTTATATCATTTATCTGATCTTGATTTAACTTTGGTACCTGGTATCTGTCTAGAAAATTGTTCATCTTATCCAGGTTTTCCAGTTTTGTTAAGTATAGGCTTTTGTAGTAGGATATTCTGATTTTTTGGATTTCCTCAGTGTCTGTTGTTGTCTCCCTTTTCATTTCATACTTTGTTAATTAACATACTGTCTCTGTGCCCTCTAGCTAGTCTGGCTAAGGGTTTATCTATTTTGTTGATTTTCTCAAAGAACCAGCTCCTGGTTTGGTTGATTCTTTGTATAGTTCTTTTTGTTTCCCCTTGGTTGATTTCAGCCCTGAGTTTGATTATTTCCTGCCCTGGACTCTTCTTTGGTGAAGTTACTTCTTTTTGTTCTACAGCTTTCAGATGTGCTGTCAAATTGCTGGTGTATGCTCTCTCCAGTTTCTTTTTGGAGGCACTCAGAGCTATGAGTTTTCCTCTTAGGACTGCTTTCACTGTGTCCCGTAAGTTTGGGTATGTTGTGGCTTCATTTTAATTAAACTCTAAAAAGTCTTTAATTTCTTTCTTTATTTCTTCCTTGACCAAGTTTCATTGACTAGAGTGTTGTTTAGCTTCCCCGTGTGTGTGAGCTTTCTATTGTTTTTGTTGTTATTGAGGAGCATCCTTAGTCTGTGGTGATCTGATAGGATGCAAGGAGTTATTTCAATCTTCTTGTGTCTGTTGAGGCCTGATTTGTGAGTGATTTACGTAGCCAGTCTGTTAATCTATGTCTTTTTATTGGGAAATTGAATCCACTGATATTAGTAGATATTAAGTAAAAGTAATTGTTGCTTTCTGTTATTTTTGTTGTTAGAGTTGGAATTCTGTTCATGTGGCTATTTTCTTTAATTTTGTTGGAAGATTCCTTTCTTGCCTTTTCTAGGATGTAGTTTCCCACCTTGTGTTGGAGTTTTCCATTTATTACCCTTTGAAGGGCTAGAGTTTTGGAAATATATTGTGTAAATTTGGTTGTCCTGGAATACTTTGGTTTCTCCATCTATGTTAATTGAGAGTTTTGCTGGATATAGTATCCTGGGCTGGCATTTGGTTCTCTTAGGGTCTGTATGACACTAGCCCAGGATCTTCAGGCTTTCATAGTCTCTGGTTAGAAGTCTGGTAAAATTCTGATAAGCCTGCCTTTATATGTTACTTGATCTTTTTCCTTTACTGTTTTTAAAATTCTTTGTTTAGTGCATTTGTTGTTTTGATTATTATGTGATGGGAGGAATTTCTTTTCTGGTCCAGTCTATTTGGAGTTCTGTAGGCTTCTTGTATGTTCATGGGCATTTCTTTTTTTAGGTTAGGGAAGTTTTCTTCTATATTGAAGATATTTACTGGCTCTTTAATTTGGGAATCTTCACTCTCTTCTATTCCTATTATCCTTAGATTTGGTCTTCTCACCGTGTCCTGGATTTCCTGGATGTTTTGGGTTATGATTTTTTTCATTTTGCATTTTCTTTGATTGTTGTGTCAATGTTTTCTATGGTATCTTCTGCCCTTGAGATTCTCTCTTCTATCTCTTCTTGCATTCTGTTGGTAATGCTTGCATCTATTGCTCCTGACTTCTTTCGTACGTTTTCTATTTTCAGAGTTGTCTTTCAATTTCTTAATTGTTTCTACTTCTATTTTTAGATCCTGGATGGTTTTGTTCAATTCCTTCACCTGTTTGTTTGTGCTTTCTTGTAATTCTTTAAGGGATTTCTTTGTTTCCTCTTTAAGGGCTTGTACCTGTTTACCTGTGTTCTCCTGTATTTCTTTAAGGGAGTTATTTATGTCCTTCTTAACTTCCTTTATCACCATTATGAGATTTGATTTTAGATCCAAATCTTGCTTTTCCAGTGTGTTGGGCTATCCAGGACTTGCTGTGGTGGGAGTACTGAGTTCTGATGATGCCAAGTAATCTTGGTTTCTGTTGGTAAATTTCTTGCATTTACCTTTCACCATCTGTTGATCTCTGGTGTTAGATATTCTTGCTGTCTCTGGCTGGAACTTGTTCCTCCTGTGGGTTTGTAAGCCTGTGTCAGCACTCCTGGGAGATCAGCTCTCCCCTGGTAAGACTTATGCACAGAGGGCTGTGGATCAGCAGTTTCTTCTGGGTGCAGATGGATGAATGTATGTCCCAGCTGCTCTACAGCTTCTGAGGCCTATGCCTCCTGTCTGGTCCTGCCTTAGAAAGTCACCATAGAGAAAATAGAGATCTCCCTGATTCCTGGGGTCAGAGCACTCTCTGGAAACCTGCTCTCCCCTGGCAGGAAAAGTACACAGAGGTCTGTGGAACAGGTGCACCTCCTGGTTGTAGGTGGAGGTAGAAAGGACCCTGTTCCCACTGCTCTACTGCTTCTGTGGCCTGTGCCTCCTGGCTGGTCCTGCCATAGACCACTTTGAATCTTCATCAACTTTTTCTAGTTTACATTCTTTCCCCATATTTGGTAACTTTCATATTTAACTGGAAAAGAAGCATTGAGAGATGATGACTAAATTCTAAAGCTGAGGGAGACTCTGCATCTTTTTTTTCTAATATTTATTTATTTATTTTATGTGTATGAATACACTGTAGCTGTACAGATGGCCGTGAGCCATCATGTTGCTGCTGGGAATTGAGAGCAGGATGGCCCTGCTTGCTCTGGCCCGACTCAGTCCAGTGTAATACACTGTAGCTGTTTTCAGATGCACCAGAAGAGGGCATCAGATCTCATTATGGGTGGTTGTGAACCATCATGTGGTTGCTGGGATCCGAACTCAGGACCTATGGAAGAGCAGTCAGTGCTCCTACCAACTGGGCCATCTTGCTAGCCCCCCAGACTCTGCATCTTGATGATGCTGTCATTTGCTTTTCACATGGAAACGCCTACTGTCTTTCAAGTACTACTTACTCTTTTATTTCTTTGCTTTTCCCCCTGATCCTCTCCCTACCCACCTCCCTCCCCCGACAAATGTCCTCTGTTCTGCTTTATGTTCTTGGGCAGTACAGTATCTGTAGTTTCCACTCCACCTGCCTGCCAGGCTTTCTCTAACATTGGTGTCATTAAATGCTGCAGCTGCCCACTAACTATCCACCACACATAAGACAGGGAGATGAGAGTTTCAACTAAGGTTGGTATGACAGCCTCCCACTTTTGAGACTTCTAGGGAATTACATCATCATTTTAGACTAGAAGTATCACCAGGGAGTTAAGTGACATACTCTCTAAGATGTTTTCCTTTATCTTTGAGCTTGCAAATATTTAGCCACCAGTCAAGAAAAACCAAGAAGACTGGACCATAGGGAAACAGATAAAAATCTTCCCACACCGGCTCATGCCCATGGCTTTTCTTTGGAAGCCATCTGCATGTGGGGTGAGTAGAACTTCTGAAGGGGTGTTGCACTGCGTCTTGCCAAGGAAAACAAGTCAGGCCTTGTGATTAATCTATGCAGCAGTGCCTGGGCCCTGTGGTAGGCAATTTTGTCCAGAAGTTGGTACGCAAGTTAACACAGATAATTTTTGAAGTTGTCTGGGGGTTGGGGTGGGGATAGAAATCTCGGATATATCTGTGCTAATGTAAAGATTCTTTGACCTATAAAAATGTTGATGATGATCACAAATTAATATCTGAGTTCAAAAGGATTGCTTGTAGTAGTAGAGGGCAACTAAGACATCTTAAGCATCTAGTCTTATACTCCAGTGCAGATTTGTCGGGAGCCGCCTGCCATTACAGGATGGTGCAGGCTCTCTACTTCGGCGCAGGCTCTCTGTTTCCTGGATCTTCTCGGAAGCCCTGCTTGAATGTGCGCCTGCGCAAGGCGCGAAACTTAGTATGCTAATTAGGCACTGAGGCTAGAGCCAATGGGGGATCAGCACGTCTCCCAGAGACCTATATAAGGCGCGGGGTTTCGGCGTTCGGGGTCCTTCTACTCCATGCCATCTAAAAGAGCTGTAACAATAAATTGCTGTCAGAAGAACCCAGAGTGCGGCGTGCTCCTTATCGGTGAGGTAGCGCGCGGCACAGATTAAGATAGATAGATAAAAATATCAACAACAATACCCCCAACCCCCAAATACAACTCTGTAGGTAGAATGGGGACAGTGAGTAAAGCTGATGGTGCTGTCTATACTAAAGACAAGTGTAAAGACACTTCTTTACTGTTACCTGGTTAAGTATTCTTAGCTTTCAGTGTTCCCTGAATTAGGAAACAATAAGCTTTGAGAGAATAACTATGTATGTATACATGTACCAATACATATTTAAATTTGAAAAATTTATTAGGTTTTATATGAAAGCATCATCCAACATTTCCTTTTGAATAAATTTATTCAAAAATACATATTCAAATAATCTCATTTTATATTTTATTTCAGTTTTTATGAGGTAGTGATTAAAGAATATTGTTTCATGTTGGGTTTTTTTGTTTTTTGTTTTTGTTTTTGTTTTTTTTTACCTACATATATCTGAAAACAAATCTTAAATGAAAATTATAGTGGTGTTTTTTATTCATGAACTGGCTTGAACTGGACAATTAGACCATTGTTCCTAACTGACTACACCACTGGCAAGAAGGTGCTACTGTGTTCATTCAGTTATTTTACTTCATAGTCATTTGTCACTATAAACTTATGATTTAGAAAACCAACTTCCATCGTGGAGGAGACGAATCTGAGGATCAACAGAGTACATAGCTTCCTTGGTGTCTCTCTGTCAGTATTGGACTGAGCCTGGATTATAAAACATGCTTTAGTTGTTGACTTTGACCAAGATGCTGGACTGGCTATTCTCCTGGGAAAAGAAGGAAACACTTGGATGCTACTATCAGATTGGAACATGATGAAAACAGACATACTGTTTTGTTACTAGAGAAATTATCTTCCCTTTGGCTTCTTCTTCTCATTAACAAAATTCTTTAAAAACTAACTCAGTGGGAAACTCAAGGAGAACTTGATAGAGAGAGAGAGAGAGAACTTGATAGAGAGAGAATGGTATAGATGAGCTGAAAACCTCAGAATGCCACACCCACTCGTCTACTCCAGTCATATCCAAATTATCGGAGGTAAAACTTGATTAAGTATGAGAGGCATTATGGCTCCAAAGGGGAGCTTATGCCTCCTGGATATTCATTTGCTGGCACCTCCTAACTCAGACGTGTTCCAAGAAATGATTCATAAATGGCTAAGATTGGGCATCCTTTCCTGGCCAGCACAACATTTCTAACCTATCCTAATTTATTTCCAGCTGTCCTTAGCTTGGAATTTCTCACAAGGAATCTGCCTTATCAAACAGGTTTTCCTCAGAGTTAACCACAGAGGTCAAGCACATTTCTTACAGCAGTCCCACAAAAGTCAGAACTGTTTTATGTACTAGAGAGTAATTGAAGGGCTTCCCTCACTCAAGGACATTAGCTAGAACTGTTAGATTGGAACTTCCTGGTGCTTGCCTCCAGCAAGACCCAGAGAATTAGCATAGGAATACCAAATTAGTCCCAGCAGGGAGGGCTCCACTGCTCTTCTGCCTGCTTCACCCCTGGCTACCTGATCCTACCCACCTTGATGTGGCGGTCACTTGCCTACTTGACCTCAGTCTTGCTCTATGATCCTATTGACCTTCATCGCCTACATGACTCTCTTCATTCGCCCTGTTTTCTGTATACCATATAAGCCTGCCTTTCACTTTGTGCATTGGACTCGGACTCGATCTGGACTCACACTGGTGCACTGACTAGAACCAGAACTTAGATGAACTAGAACTTAGATCCATGCAGTCAGTCCCCCAGGCCCAGAGCACTTGGGGCACGGGGGATGCAGCGCCTATCCAGAAGAGGTGGCTGCTTTAGACCCAGTGTGTTTCAGGTGGCCTCAGATGTACCTCAACTCCTGAGCTGCCAGATTTATCATTTCTCTTTTGCAATCACTGTAAAAGTCTGATGCCATTTTTAAGAAACATATTCAGATCCTGTACTTTCATGTGTCGTCTTTGCCATCATTTCTTCGCCTATGCCTTGTCGACCTGACTAGGACCCCGTTTCTCCCTCGGGTTGAGGGAGGCCCAGATCGACTGGCCTGCGGCACCAGTATCAGCAGCCAGGAGGAACAAGCAAAAGTGCTACTTCTTAAGCTGGATATGAAGGTCAGAGAAACCTTGAGAAAGCCCAGCGAAGGCAGATGTATGAGTGCTTTGCATTCAGTGGGCACCTGACTGCAGGCTCTTGAGTCTCAGGGCTTAGTGTCAGATTATTAAGAAAAACACTCCAAAGAGTGTAAGGAGAGCTAATAAACTGAGGAGAGAACTCCAAAAGTTCTGGAATGTGTGTCCCCAGACATTTAGGCAACTTTTACAAAATATCAGTTTCTCTCAAGTTATATAATGTGGGTCTTTCTCTATACTTTATCAGAAGTCCAGGTGAGCTAAGGCTTCTAGTTTTTTTCTGAAAAGTGGATTCTCTATGTTAACTTCTTCATGCTATCTTTCAGTTCAGGCCCCTTTCTCCTGCCAAGCATATAACCCAAGGAGGAGGAGACACATGAGTGTGCTCTGAGTATTTCACTTACTCTAGGAATCTTAATTTTATGCTGGAATTTGCGGCAAATTTAACAATAAAGGCCAGTTCTTCCTGAAAAATCAATAACTTCATTTTGGTTTTCTTATGCTCTATCTTTGAAAGACACATGGCAGATCTTCAATACACTTGTATCTAAGCCCACACAACTTTCAGATTGTTAACTACAATGAGGAGCTGCACCCACTGGTGCATTTTTATATTGAGTTATGGTTGGATATAAATACACTGAGAGCTAATTGCCTAAAGTATAAACAAATGGCTATGGGATCTAATTAAATTCTCTTACTTTCCTAATTCAGGGCTTTATTGTAGATAGTAATCTGAGATTTTTTTTTTTAAAAGAACCTTAGACAGTGTACTCTATTTAACTCACTAGTTTAGTGCACAACCTGTGTTTACATATAACTTTTGCTTTTCCTTGTCCTAAAGAGTAATTATTGTAGTTTCTGACAGGTCACCTCTGCCTCTAGTAAATATGGGAATTTCAAGCCTATAGATATTTATCCTGAAAGTATACTACAGGGTTTTATGTAGGTTGATTCTGAGGGTTCTTTTAATACTTGGCTGCTCCCCTGTCATTCTTCTCCTCACTCCCTTTATTCACTGACTACCTGGCTAAGTATGATATGAATCACAAAAGAGATAATTTACTCCCTTGGGAGAGGAACTCTTTCAATGCCAGTCTGATGGCTGTGTCAATACTGACTAGCCCAGGAGAAGGGACCAAGGAAACACCGCTCTATCAGAAGCTGGCTACTGAATGGAGCCTGTGTCCTAGGCTAACAGATGTTGTGAGTAAATCATTGAGATGTCTGTTATTGGCCACCTGAGCATTTTCCAGTTGCCACTGACTAGCTATAAATTAGCAGGAGT
Source organism: Montemys delectorum (assembly GCA_019843815.1). Taxonomy (NCBI): domain Eukaryota; kingdom Metazoa; phylum Chordata; class Mammalia; order Rodentia; family Muridae; genus Montemys; species Montemys delectorum. Next base: position 13,238 of record JADRCD010200956.1, read on the forward strand.
GCCGAAAAGTCTGTCGACCATGTCACATGCCTGCAGTGACCAGACTTTCATCTTTCGTTAGATAAACAAAATCAAGATCAGTCTTAATGTGGTTAGTAGTTTGAAGGCACTATGCTATTCTTTAGCTTACAAAGCAAATGGAGGCAGCCTTTACATGAAATGAAACTTGAAATCCTATGTTTGCTAAAAATGTTATGACCTTTTTCAAAATAATACTTAAATGATTAAAAAAAATTCTTTAAAACTCAGATTACTGGCCTGGACAGTAAAGAAAAAAGCATTATTTATACAAATAAAATGTAAATAAAAGCTGTGTTTATAAATTAAAATGATACAGTTCAGTTTGTTAATGATGTTATGTAATTCTTATTCAACTATAAAGGGTTCCTTAGAATATTTCTAATATACAACATAAACAGTGCTATACTCCCACCTTATTTTGATTGCTATGAGTTTGTTTTGAACTTTTACAGATCAAGACACTCCTATGCCATTGCTCAGAAAAGTGAATTTAATATATTATGACAAAATACCTGTAACAGATAAAAATTTCCTTCTAAGACATCTTTTTTCTCACTATTTATTTATTTATTTATTATATTTATTTATTCACTTTATATCCCAATATACAGACCCCCTCTCCTTCCAGTCTAGTCTCCTCCCAGTTCCTGCCCATTTCTCTCTCCCCTTTCTCCTCTGAGGACCTCTCTGGCTATCACCCAAACCTGACACATCAGGTCTCTGCAGCCAGACAAGGGAGTCCAGTTAAGAGAATGGGATCCATAGTCATGGAACAGATTCAGGGACAGCCTCTGCTCATGTTTTTTGGGGCCCTGCATGAAGACCAAGCTGCACATCTGTTATTTTGTGTGGAGCTCTTTAGTTGGTGGTTCAGTTTCTGGGAACCCTCAATGGTCCAGGTTAGTTGACTCTGTTGGTTTCCCCCTTTTTGTTTCTACTTGGTTGATTTCAGCCCTGAGTTTGATTATTTCCTGCCATCTACTCCTCTTGGGTGTATTTACTTCTTTTTGTTCTAGAGCTTTCAGATATACTGTCAAGTTGCTAGTGTAAGCTCTCTTTAGTTTCTTTTTGGAGACACTTAGAAGTATGAGTTTTCCTTTTAACACTGCTTTCATTGTGTCCCAAAAGTTTTGGTATGATGTGTTTTCATTTTCATTAAATTCTAAAAAGCCTTTAATTTCTTTCTTTATTACTTCCTTGACCAAGTATTATTGAGTAGAGTATTGTTCAGCTTCCATGTGTATATGTGCTTTCCATTGATTTTGTTGTTATTTAAGACCATCCTTAGTCCGTGGTGATCTGATAGGGTGCATGGGATCATTTCAATCTTCTTGTATATGTTGTGGGATGTTTTGTGACAGAGAAGTCCCTATCCTTTTCAGGTCCCTCAGTCTTTCCCCGAACTCTTATACAAGAGTCCCCAAGCTCCATCAAATGCTTGGGTGTGAGTCTTTGTATGTCTTTTCAGTGGCTGCTTGGTGGAACCACTCAGACAGCAGTTTATGCTAGGCTCCTGTTTGCAAGCATAATTCTCCATCCTTCCTTCATGGACATCAAATAGCTATTTTGTTTCCCATTCTGAGAAAGATTCAGGAATCTTCCCTTGGGACCCTCCTTGTTATTTGGTTTCTTTGAGTCTGTGGGTTGTAGCCTGGTTATCGTGTACATTATGGCTAATATCCACTTGTATGTGAGTACATACCATGCAGGTCCTTTTGATTACCTTGGATTACCTCACTCAGGGTGTTATTTTCTAGTTCCATCAATTTGCCTGCAAAATACATGATGTCTTGTTCTTAAAAGCTGAGTAGTGGAGCAGACCTTGGGTGCAAGCTCCATAGCCAGTCCCACAACACTCAGAGGAAGCTCCACTCCGAGCTGCTTTAACAAGCCCAGGATCAGAGGTGAGGAGGACACAACATCTGTCCCAACACTGGCAGTAACTGGGACCAGCAGGACCAGGCACACAGGAACTCCACCAGCCCAGTGGCCCAGGTTCATTCCGGTCTGTCTGAGCTGGTGCCCTGAGCAGACCTTGGGTGCAAGCTCCACAGCCAGTCCCACAACACCCAGAGGAAGCTCCACTCCCAGGTCCTCTAACAAACCCAGGATCACAGGATCCCAGAATCCAATAATCATAGAGATAGTTTGACTCTGAGGAGTTCTGACACAACCAGGATCACAGGAAGGACAGGCTCCCATCAGATTTAGCAGGGCAGGTAGCACTAGAGATAAACAGATGGGGGGGGGGAAACATAAGAAAATAAACAAACCAAGGTTACTTGGCATCATTAGAACCCAATTCTCTCACCATATGTACTGGCTAGTTTTGTGTGTCAACTTGACACAGGCTGGAGTTATCACAGAGAAGGGAGTTTCAGTTGGGGAAGTGCCTCCATGAGATCCAGCTGTGGAGCATTTTCTCAATTAGTGATCAAGGGGGTAGGGCCCCTTGTGGGTGGTACCATACCTGGACTGGAAGTCTTGGGTTCTATAAGAGAGCAGGCTGAGCAAGCCAGGGAAAGCAAGCCAGTAAGAAACATCTCTCCATGGCCTATGTGTCAGCTCCTGCTTCCTGACCTGCTTAAGTTCCAGTCCTGACTTCCTCTGGTGATCAACAGCAATGTGGAAGAAAGCTGAATAAACCCTTTCCTCCCCAACTTGCTTCTTGGTCATGATGTTTATGCAGGAATAGAAACCCTGACTATGAAAAATTGGTATCAGGAGTGGGGTATTCCTATGACAACCTGACCATATTTTGGGGAAGATTGTGGAAGGACTTTGGAACTTTGAGCTAGAAGAGCCACTGTTTGTTAAGAACTCCATGGAATGTTCTGTAGGAGCTTGGAAGATCATGTTGAGAACAGTGCACAAGATAGAGACCTGGCTTGTGAAATTTCAGAGGGAAGATTAAAGACTCTTATCAGGGCCATGTTGTTTTGATTGTGAAGATTCTGTGGTTCTGGTTAGCTGAGGCTGAAATATCAGCTGTGATTAACAAGATGCCAGAGCTACTAAAGTTAAAACTTTGCATTACTGAGACTATTGATGCTGGTTAGCTGGCGCTAAGAAATTAGTGGTGATTAAGAAGAGACCAGCATCATTGAGGTGACATCTTCTGGGAAGTGTTTTCTGAGAGTACAAAGATGCTGTGTTCCAGAGATAGCCAAGGTTGTACCTTGTGCTGCAGCAGGACTTGGTAATGTGTAAGAGTCACCAAGGTGGTACTGGTTTTGACAGTTTGAAGGGGTCATGAAGAGCAGCTGAGGCTCAGCACAATGAGAGGCCATGGAAGACCATTGGTAAAGATGCAGCCTCAGTTTGCAATTGATGGCCCAGGACTAAAGGTATCATGCAAAAAAGTTGAGGCTTGGCACCATAAAAACAGTCTATGAGAGGCTACTGGTAAAGCCTAGTTAAAGCAGTGTTTTGGGAATGCCAGTACCATGCAATGACCACAAAGGACAGTAGCAGCAGTGGAGTACAGGTATCTGGAGCCCAGAAGACAAGATGTGTGCTACAAAGGGCAAAGCTGGAGAAGTTACCAAGGCCCTTAGAGGAGCCCAGAAGATCTTGAGTTGGATCCCAGACATTGGTTTTGCTTTTGATTGTGACTGTGCCCTGATATTTTTCCCTCTTGAAGGAAGAAAGTATTTTAGTGGAGCCCACAGTTAAGAGACCTTGAATTTTAAAAGATATTGGACATTTTAAATTGATTGAACTTTTAATATGTAAAGACTGTGGGACTTTAGATCTTGGGGATGAATAAGAAAGTAAGGGTTGAGGCTTAATAGTGATGTGTCTGTGTGTCAAGTAGACAAGGGGTCAATTGTATTGGCTGGTTTTGTGTGTCAACTTGACACAGGCTGGAGTTATCACAGAGAAGGGAGTTTCAGTTGGGGAAGTGTTTCCATGAGATCCAGCTGTGAAGCACTTTCTCAATTAGTGATCAAGGGGGTAGGGCCCCTTGTGGGTGGTACCATACCTGGGCTGGAAGTCTTGGGTTCTATAAGAGAGCAGGCTGAGCAAGCCAGGGAAAGCAAGCCAGTAAGAAACATCTCTCCATGGCTTCTGTGTCAGCTCCTGCTTCCTGACCTGCTTGAATTCCAGTCCTGACTTCCTCTGGTGATCAACAGCAGTGTGGAAGTAAGCTAAATAAACCCTTTCCTTCCCAACTTGCTTCTTGGTCATGATGTTTGTGCAGGAATAGAAACCCTGACTAAGACACCATAGCAAGTCCTG
>JADRCD010200958.1:0-12626 GCA_019843815.1 Montemys delectorum
AAAAAAAAAAAAATCAATAGGCAAGCAGAGGAAAGAAGTGGTGAGCTGTACAGTCTACAGAAGGCATCACCCAAGCTGAGCAGGAGACAGAAAATTCCTTGAAATTTTAGCAGGGCCCCGGGGACATAGACATCTAGCTGTGTGCCCTGCATTGTGCTACTGCAGTCCTATAAAGAAGGCTACATATATTCATATATAGCTCTTATCACCTGACTTTCATAAATCATATCTAAAAGAGAACTAAAAATCACAATCCTGCTGTCCATGATTCTAAGTGAACGTTGAAGAAGAGATTCAGGTGGACTCTCAGTGTCTGTCATCTGAAAGTGCCTGTTCTCTCCTTTACCCATGACTGCTGTTCTCTCTGGTTACAGGACTGTATTTTGTTTAGTGCCTCAGAAGTATGATGGTACTTTCTTTTTTCTCTATAGATTTCCATGGGAAATAAACACTCTGGTTCTTTTTCCTATATGTAATGAACCTAATCTCTAATTTCAATGAGGTCGCCTTCCTTTTGCTCAGACCGTGATATCTTCCTTAGACTTCACCTGATTTTTTCCCTCTGCTCTTGCATTTTCCTGTTGATTCAGCCAGGATTGTTATGACTTGCTACTAACTTTTCAGGTTCAAACTTCCACTTGATGAATATGTACGTGTTTTCTCATGTCACTTCCTATTTCTTACTGTGATAGTCTAGGTTTTCAATTTTTTTATAAGGATATTGGCCATAGATTCATTTTTTTTAGAAGCCTATTGGTCATAGATGCTTTAGTATTGTTCCCAATTTTTAAAGATTTGATATCTTGAATTTGACATTTATTATGGTTTTTTTTTTCATTCAATTTGAGATATCCCCTAACATGGCTGCCAAATCCTAGACATTTTGTATTATGAGACTCTGAATCATATTTAAAGCTCTTACTTTAATGTTTCTAAATGTCCTACCAGGGGCATGGACAGTATTGATGCATTACTGCTCCTGGGGGAAGTAGAAATCTAAGTTCCACAACACTAAGGGAGGGCCACTTTTTCCTGCGGAGTGTAGAGGGAGGGCTCAATTCTCTATGTGGTCCGCATTGACACAGCACACGTGCCAGCTTTCAATCATTTGGTGGCTGATGTGTCTTTCTATTATACATTTTTTCCTTTCATTTATAAAAACAGCTGCACTTTGCTGTCACCATCAACCTTTTCCTAACATTCCACACTTGTCATACACAATGAGTTCATGAGTAAAAGAGAGAACAGTCTACATGCTCATAGTCTTCAGCAATTCAATGAATGAAAGCTGGTGTCTGGTCATGGGAGCTGTTTCTTTATGCAAAGGTATGTTTAAAAATTAGCATTAGTTCAGATTCAGTTAAATCTGTCCGAATTGTTTCCTCTTGACATCTGTTTAACATCTAGAGAAGGTATATTATCTTTAGTTCTATAAGTTCTATACAAAATCAATGGCTTTTACATGAACCACACACAAAATTTTAGAGGTTAAATTAGAAAATATTACAGCTTTATTGACTTTTTATTGTTGTTGTTGTTGTTCCTGATAGCTTTATCTTTGCGCTTCCTCATTTCTGTTACCGGCACATGGTAGAGGGGACAGTGTATACTCTGAAAGTAAATGAGATGCATGGAACAATGGGAAACTGATGAATTTAGGATTTGAACAGAAAAATTAGGAATGTATTGGAAGGACTGTCTTACTTAGGTGGCTCATATGGCTACTTTCAGAATTATAATTGCTGACGAGAACATTCTATTGAAAAATTTTTCCTCCTGCCCTATATGTATTTGAATTAATAATGAGGTCCAAATAACAAAGTTTGTGTAAAATCTCTGATGAATGGAACAAAAAGAGATCCACCAACTAGTGAGTGAGTCATGACTTCTTAAGGGAGTTTTTAGGATCCTTCGTAGGCGGGAAGTCAATCTTACTCTTTCCTCAGAGGTGTAGTGATGAATGTCTTTTCTAGCACACAAATGGAATATATGCACCATGCCACTTGTTCTGAATGTGGGAGCCCAACACAATGTCACAGAGAGTTTCCAGTGAATAATGTGTGGGAAAGTGACAGCTTCTGGGAATTCTTCATTATGTGCTTGCTATGATATTGAAGTCATGTTCTCTTTACTGCTGTGAGTAGATATTTAAGTAATAGGGACTTCTTATGGCTGTGATTCAGAGGCCAACAGTCTCATTGCTGGCCAAACAGCTCTATCACTTATTAATCAGTACTTCTATTTGGAAACAGGACAGCAAAAATGAATGCTCTGAATTCATACTTACAGTAATATTTTCTCTGGACCAAGGGCAGATTCTTATTTCTTAGTATTTAAACTCAGAAAAAACTTACAATATAAATAATAATTTAAATTAATGTTGATTCATGCTTTATTTTTTTAATACAAATTAGTAAAACAAACAAAAAATAGTCCATTCAGCAGTCCCTGAGCCTTGTTATTTGGGCAAAGTATCAAAGCCTTCTTAAACGTCCAGTTGATCTGGTTGGTTAATCAGTTGACTATTATTCCTACTAATTTATAAACTCAATTTTAAAGTTTTTCTTGAAGAGATGTGGTATCTATATCTCTATATTAAATTCTATTACATCATCTTTCATTTTTATGTTCAGGTTGGTGAGACCAGATGCAAAAAAGTTTGTACTTCCAAGTCTGATTTGAGATCCAATGACTTCAGCATTGTTGGAAGCTTACCGAGAGATTTTGAATTATCCAATTATGACTGCTATGGGAAACCCATTGAAGTCAACAATGGACTTGGGAAACCACAGGCGAAGAACAAGAAGCCTCCACCTGCCAAGCCTGTCATCCCAACAGCGGCCAAGCGCATCGACCTTTATGCAAGAGCGTTATTTCCCTTTTGCTTCTTGTTCTTCAATGTTATATATTGGTCTATATACTTATGATAAACCATTTCCATTTGTATGAAATATGACACCATTTCATTGTGACCAATGCAATTCATAATTGCTGATCTGTGAAAACTTTGCATTTTCATAGCAATATATTGCATTTTGGATGCCACTTGATTATAATAAAATACAGCACCTTACTTTTGAATGGCAGCATGACCCTGTAACGTCTGTGCTCCAACCATGAGATAGATAGATAGGTATATGTATATTGAGCATAGTGATTTAGGAATCAGTGACAAATATGCATACTACATAATCTACATAATGTGCTCTTCAGCTACTGTAACTCTGTAACTACAAATACTTCCAGTAATCCTGATGAAAACATGGTGTGCACGCTGACCCCTGTCATGTTCACTGTTCATGTATTCAGTATCTTACATCCCCTTCCTGGTAAGAAAGAAAGCCATCTTATTAAATAATTTTCAATAGTATTATTACAGATTAAGCAAGATTATATGGCATAGTGTTTAAAGTTTTTAAGAGAGGTAGATCAGTAATAGTTATGCAGGCTCCTTAAGAAATAAAATCAAAATTATACATTTATAAAGCAAGCTTATTTTTAAGTGTGCTTGTGTAGTCAAAATGCCAGATAATAGAACAGTAAGCATTTTTGAAGAAAGAGCAACCTGAGCTAGTATAAATGCATAGTGAGTTCTGGCTTCTGGCAAGATGCAAACAAATAAATGATAGATGTATTAATTAAATATTTTGGATAAAATAAATTCTTTAATCCACCTTAAAATCAAAGTCTATTTTCATGCCTTTTGTTTGTTGGTATGGAGATTATAAGCCTTAAAAAGAGTTGCACACATTTAAAATCTAAGCGGTGTGGGAACATGTGGCTCCAGATTACTGTTAGATTCCAAGAATTGTTAGCATGAACTTGAAGTTTAAAAATCATAATCACTGAAGGACTTAGCTTGTTTATTTTATTAAAATGTTTCTATATTTCAAGTAATATTCAAACTGTTTTTGGAATTTTTTATTTATTTGAATGTATTTGAATATGTTACAAAACAATGATTTAGTTATTTATATTTTTTTTTATTTAACCTTTAGGCTTCACTCTTTTCTTCTTGTTGAAAGTATAGATATTGGGGCTGACTGACTTCATCTTGTTTCTACCTGAAAAGAACCCCTAAGCCTCATCTTATAGAGCCCCATTTTCTAACAATGTCATGGTATAACTGTTTATTTCTGTCTTTGCTAAAATTGGAGCTATTAGTAATTAATGTAATGTAAACAGACCATAAAACCATTTTACGATATTTTGAGTGCTTTTGTTGTCATTGATAGTTTGTACAGCCAATTCAAAATATAACACATTAAAAGTATTATTTGTGCAATTGCCATATGCTATTTACTGCTATTTGATTTATTGAAGATTTTTAAACTCAGAAACATCCCCAGTGGTTATGACCTTCTTTAAATGGTATATATAGTAATTTTCGGTAGTCATTCAGTACCATCCAGTCACAAAAGCATGACAATTTAAATCATTTTAAAAGGCCACAAGTAAAATGGGTAGTAGTCTTCTCTCCCAAGACCAAGGGAAGTATTAGTTTAATGGGCCAGCAGTGGGAAAAATACCTTGAATATGTATCATTTAAAGAAACTCTTTGTAGTGATATTTTCTTACATTTCTTTTTATAACTTGCTTTCATGTTAGGGCCTTTGATCTAGAGTTTTAAGTGTCTTATAGTGAAAGCAGTGTCATGATATAGAAGTGTATTGTAAAAATAATGGGGAAGAATTTTTGTCACATAATACAATTTAATAGCTTCTTAATATCAGACATATCCTCGGTCTACAGTCTCTCTCCACTACTTATTTTGAGCTAAATGTGTAGATGTTTTATGAACAAAACACATGTGTTTAGGATAGCAAGTGCACTGCTATCCTTGCCCTTTTTTTTCTCTTTTTATGCTTCCCAAGGTTCAATGTGCTGAGTTCCCAGACTTGTTTTTAAGTACCTCTAGCCTCAGTCCGACTTTTGAATAAAAAAGTAATTTAACATAAGCGTATAGAATAAATGGCATTTAACCATTTATTCATTATTTGTATTTTCCACATTATATGTGAGGGGATTCTTTCTAGTTGACAACATATTTACATGCACTTATCTGAAATCTGTCTCCTCTTATCCTTGGGAGGATTTTTTCCCATGTGGAAACGAAGTTGTATAGCGGAAAATATAAGGGCTCTTTGCCCCAGTGTAGAGGAATACCAGGGCCAGGAAGCAGGAGAGGGTGGATTGGTGAGCAGGGGCAGGCGGAAGGGAATAGGGTTTGTTTTTATGTTGTTTTGTTTTGTTTTTTTGTTTGTTTGTTTTGTTTTTTGTTTTCTTTTTCGGAGGGAAAACCAAGAAGGGGGATAACATTTGAAATGTAAATAAAGAAAATATCTTTAAAAAAAAAAAAAAGGACCAACACATTCCTGTGCTTGTGCCAGCAACTCTCTAGCCCTGCTGTGGTCCCTCTGTGGTCCCGCTGGCTCTGTCTCTACCTGCCAACTCCCCGGCAGAGCCAGAGCTCCTTTTCAGATTGCTGCCACTAGCCCCTCTGTGCCACCAGCTTCTCTCAGCCTGCCAAATCCCAATGGGCCGGACAGGTAAGCTTCCTGCAATGACTGTCCACCCCACAGTCAGCCACCATACCACCATGTAAATCAAAACTCTTGAACCTTATAATTAACCAATCAGAATTATGTATCCATAAAATCACAATTTACAAGATGCCAATACAATAATTTCAGAACCAATTGATAATGATAAAAGCTTTATCCCAATTATTCTAACTTTATGATATCATAACTACGTGTGGCTGGTTAAAGCCAAGCTGTTTCACGTCCCAGTCGATTCCCTGAGAAGCTGTCTCTGCAATTCTTAGCGCTGCCTCCCTCTTCCCTCTCCAACCAGAGGCCTCCTGCTGCCCTAATGTAATTGGACAGGGAAAATCCTGCAACAAAGTTGTCCTTTTTCAAATACAAAACTGTATTACAATAGTTATTTGTGTATGGATGTGGCCATATACAATGTGAATACCCAAGGTGAAGCTGCTGACCTGAAAAACTTAGACATTTAAAACTCTGGTGTTTTCTCATGTATCTCTGCTAAAAGATACGAATGCATGCTTTCACCATAACAGCCTCCCTCACTGTTCCAATGCTTATGAACTTCATGTCGTTGACTTGTTTCTTTTTCATTTCTTTCACTTTGCATAATTTCAGAATGTTCCAATGGACTTGAAAAGGTACAGAGAATTCCTATGCGCCCTTGATCGAAAGTCCGTAGACACTCCTCTTGTCTCAGATATGCTTTCTTACTTTTCCGTCACCGCGTGTGCAGAAGAAGCTGCTCTTCAAGATTATAAATGGCAGACATGAGGTCTTTTCACCTGCACAACTCCAGTGGGCCTTTCCAAATTACAAGGACCTTTCGTTTCATGACCACAGCGAGAGAGTGCGGACGGGGTGGGTCCTCACCAGGAAATTAGCATTTAGCGTTGAAAGAATTATTAACTATTAAAGCTGCCTCTCTATTTTCTGTTACTCTCCTTCGTAACACGGTCCAGGATCATGAGTTTCATCTCATTGTCATGACATTAATTTCTTTAACATGACTGGGGTTATGTTTAGTTAGAGATGGTTTGTGGTTAAGAATGCTTGTTGATCTTGCAGTGGGACCGTACCTCAGTTCTTAGCATCCATGTGTAGCAGCTCACAACTGCTTATAACCCCCTCTCCAAAGAATCTGGCTCCTTTCTGGCCTCTGAAGGCCACCCACATGTGGAATTTGGGTGCAGCTATACACATATAAAGTATTTTCTAGATGAGATTATGCCACTATCCATAGTATATACTTAATGCCTCATGTTGGGCCTCAGTGAACTAAACAAAACATTCCCTTATTAAAATTATCATAAAGTTATTTATGCCCTAATATCACACTAAATTGGTTTTAATCAATTTCTCTCATGTTTAGACTTAAGTGAAGGGCTAAATTCAGGCATCCCCTTTTACTGAAATGTTTAATGTAATGTTTTGTTTCCCCTAAGTAGACCAGACTTGAATGTCATGTCTGCAAACACTCCTTTCAACTCACATGTATTTCATTCAGAAGTAAGTGTGCTTTAGTCATACGATTTCCTCTCTGGTGAATAATGAAGTTAAAATATTTTCCTCTGGAGGTGCAGTGCTCAAAAATTAAGCTGCTTTAAAAACCACTCAATTTATCATTATTTATAATACTGAAGATTTCCACTTAGGTGCATAGTGAATTTGAGATTTAGGCAATTAGGCCTAAAATGGTAAATATTGCCCTCTTTTCTATAACCTTCACTAAATACATTCATGGTGAGTGTTACCTTGCTATAAAAAATTAGTGCTATTCAAATCACATTATCTAATTGGTTGCATAATTATGCAGTATAACAATGGTTCAGCACTCACTAGCTTGCTTTGTTTTATAATAAAGCTAATCTTAACCTTCTAAGGGGTAAAATCAAGCTCTTGGAAAATATCAGCCACATCACCAAAGGAATAGGAACCTTTTAAAAACATTTGTGTGATTAACATTAGTGAGAACTCTATGTAAGTCACATTTAAGGTTACCTTTATTCCTCATGTTCATGCATGAGTAAACTAAATCTTTAGATTTTGATACATTTAACATTTTCTCTGTAGGTATTTCTGTGTCTTTCACCACCAAGAATATTGAAGTTCATGAATTCTGATGTTCACTGTCTAACTATTACACTCTTAAATATTTTTAACTGTCTCAATCTTACATGCTACATCTCAAGTAAGTTTTAAATCAACAAATGTGTAGATACTTTATTTTGCCAAGGGTTTGTGTGAGTCCAAACTGTTGAACTGAATAAAGCAGAGCTCCCACTAATAGCTGAATGCCATACAGCAATCATCAGTGTGAATTGCATATGCTAAATATCCAAATTACTATAATACAGATAACAATATAAAGCCTGTTAATCAAAGGACATGAAACAGTTTTAAGCCATTCATCTAAGGGAAAAAAGGAGCTCTTAGGTACACAGAAGATAGTGAGCAAAGTGGCTCAGCTGCTAAAATGTTTGCAGCCAAGCCAGGATCTCTGAGTTGGATCCCTGAGACTTACACAGTAGAAGGAGAGAACAGACTTTAACAGGTTGTCCTGTAATCTTCACACAGGTATCATGGCACACACTTCCCCAGTGAATATAATTAGAAAAAGAGGAAATGAATGTGGCTAACTAAAGGTAGTTTAATAAAAATGTCTTATAGAATTTTGAAGCTAGATGTTAACCCAAAGAATTACAAATTGCAACATGCAGGAACAGTTAAGTCAAAAAAGAAAACTCATTAAGAGCCGTAGAGCAGGCGAATTTTCAAAGCTCATGGTGTACGTCTGTCTACCTAATGTGTATTTCTTAACTCAAACCCTCATCTGCTCTTAATCCTATAACTTTAATCAATTTTCAGCAAGTCTTAATTTTCAGTGGGAGGCAGTTCAATTCAGTCACCTTGGTAAGGGAAGGTATAGTAGAGCATCCCTGCCCCAATGGTTTACTGAGACTCTAGGTGCAAGTACAACTCCTCTGCCAATTACCGCTGAATGGATATTTTATTGGTCAATTAATATTGCCTCACCCTAGGCCACCGAGGACAGAAACAGAAACACCTTGTGTGAAATGATTGGCAAGAGGAACAGGCCAAATGCCCTAGCTCTGAAAGTCTCCGCTTAGGTTAGACTAAGTGAACATTGCCTTGCCAGAGAAAGCTGGCATTCTGTGACAACACACATGGTTACTCTTTGAAGACTACAGCCATGGTTACTCTTTGAAGACTACAGCCATGTGCCATAAGATTTATGGAAACTTCCTCCTAAAATGTGGGTCAGACCTGTCTACTAGACTCAGACACCCCGGTGTTTAGCATCCTTCTAAGTCAGCATCAGCCCGTTTAACAGCTGTGAAGATAGCTTTAGTTTATTAACTGAGAGCATATTATATAGGACTCATTAAGAGGGAATAACCTAATAAATTCTGCTTTGGACTATTATAAAGCCCCTTTCTAAACACAGCTGCGCTTTTCCTGTTCATTCATTCCTAAGCTCAAAAGCTCTTTCATTCGAAAATCACGAGTTTCCAGTCAGTGCGCTGGCATTTTGGAAGTTTTGAAATTTTTTAGGTGAATTAATTTCAATGTCCAGTATCTTACATCAGAGTAGAGGAGAAAATGTTGAACCAGAACTTGAGATGGCAGCCAAACTTGCGTATTTGTTAAAGAACCTTTCCTTCAGTTCTTCTATTTTTAAAGGAGGAGAAACAACTATGTATGAATCTATAGTAATACATACATCTGTATTTATGGTTAAAAGCAAATATTTGCAAATAGTTAAGGCTACTACTTACTTTATAAAACATCTTTATAAAATTGGGTGTCTGGCTAAATAAAAACCTTTATGGTCACTAAGAAAAAAGTTTCAGGTTAATTCTGCTCCTAAGATAGGTTAGCAGTCACAATTACCCAAATTATAGTGTAGTAGAAGGAGCTATAAATTATACAATTAGATCTTCTTGGACTTTAAAAAAATTTAATCTAGAGACCACAATTATGAATCAGGCTGTATGTATGACAAAACAATATCCTAAATCCAGAACTTCAGGGTGTACCCATTTTCTACCCCCATTAAATAGAAGGCATGAGGAAATGAATGGGCTGCTGAACATTTCAAATAATGAGGACACATTTCCTGTATCTATTAAATAAGTTGTACAAATTGAGCTCAATTTCTTGTATCTAATATTATACACATATATATATTTGATGTATTAGATTATATATATGATAATTAGTTTTCATAATGATTACCCTGAAAAACTATGCTTCTGAAACATAAAATGAATTTTAAATTATGTTCAATAGAATGTCAATGTGTTTTATTATTTTCCAGTGCTTTAAATTAGATAATCCCATCACTAAATGGAATAGCAATTCTCAATCAATATATGAAATTAACACAATTCTAAGCAAATGATAATGTTTTATGTTCTGAACTCACTTTTAAGTGTATGAGGCAAACTTCCAACTTATAAAGTCACATTGAATTCCCTTTAGCACAATATGCTACATTATAACCACTGTGTTTGTCATTTACTAAGGAAATACTTATTCAACTCTTGACATGTGAAAGTATATGATGGCACAAACTGCTAACCCAGTTTTGACTTTGGATACACTTTGAAGGAGTTTGAGAAGGGGGACCATCACTCTGAGGAAAATACCTGAATAGTTTAAAAATCCAACCACATATTACATACAAATCCTTAAAAACAAACAAACAAACAAGCAAAACCAGAGGACTTCATTTTTTAACAAAGGAAAAACAATTAAAATCTGGAGGAAGTTCTTAATATGGAATAATTGTGAATGAAGGACAGTATGATGTGTATACTTGCTAGATGGAGGTCAATCACTTCAAATAGGGATTTTAAAATACAGCAAAAATAGTGTTTTTTTCACCACAGAAAATAACCTTGAAATTTGACCTATTGTGTTTTAAGTTCTTAAGAGCATTTATGTATATATAAACTCTACCATGTGCTTTTAAGAGCTAGATAGTCCACTGTGTTCTCCTGACTTTCCCATGATACCATTTAGAATGTTTTTAGTCAACACACAAATACATACATATTTTACATAAATGTTATTTGTCTATAATACATTCCAGGTGTTGCATATCTTTATACATGTATATATACATACACATACACACACACATACACACTCAGACACACACACACACTCAGACACACACACACTCGGACACACACACATAAACATGCACGCACACACAACTGACTGCATTAATTAGTGTCCTATTCACAAGCATGTGCTATAATGTTTTTCTTTTTTAAGTTCTGCAGGGTATGCATTTTATGTATGTTCCATAACAGTTTCACATTATAGTTGCATTAGGAGCCTTTTGCCAGCTTGCCTATTAAAAGATCAAATAAAATAAGTGTGCACTAATTGATATGAACCAGATGGCCCACAAAGAAAGACTTAGTCTCAACAGATTGTTCCATTTACTTATTTGTATGTTTACTCATTTTTAAAAAGCTGCCATTCTTGAATGTACCCCAGGCTCATTCTTCTGCACCTCATAAAGTGAAGTGTACCCCCTCCTCCAAAAGAACTCCCATTCCCTATATGCCACATAGTCCTCAGAGGATTCCAAGTCATTTTTTCTACAGTCCCCTACTCTAATTCTTTTAGACATGAAAAAGATTCCAGTATATTTAACTCCCTCCAGATAGGCCATGTCCTGCAGGGGACCTGGTGAAACTTCCTATGCTGCCTTATGACAATGTGTATCCCAACTCTTTTTCCACTGCTGTGATGAAATATTGGTTTCCCCTTCCTACTTGTATTCCTTGATTACCCTCTTAAATACTGTGTCTGTACAGTGGTCCACATCCCCAGTTTTGATGTGCTCCAGTGCTATGTCTGTCTAATTTGTGCATGGTCATAACGTTCCACAAACTGTTTAAGTTAGGTTCTAAACTCTGTGATACACATCTAAATCTGTCAAATTCAAACAGCCCTTGCCATTTCTTTTTTTTTTCTTCATGTGGATTCACTTATGGGACTTGGAGCCTACAATGTGCCTCCTAATAATGTTCCTGAATTCCTTCCCCACCTGTTCAAATCCCCTTTCTGTTGAAGATGCTGCCATGCTATGCCTCCATGTGTGCATGAGAGAAAAATGAAAGGAAGGGAGAAGTAGGGAATGGTGCTAATGGAGAGAGCTGTGTTTCACAATTTTATTTTGGCAAAATTCTTTCATATGTAGTATAGCCACCAAAAAGCCAAAACGATTGCATTTCTTAGAAACAGGATTGGCCGGCCTTGAATTTTTCACCCAAGTTTTGAATCTGCATTGGAGTTCCAGAAGATTTGTGACTTTTGTAACCTCCTGTGTCTTAGCAATTGGTGGAAGGAATTAAATAAGCTTGGAGAATGTATTGATTCTTGAATTTTCTAGGACTTTTATGAAATGAAATTGGCTTTGTGTCATTAAAGATAGAAAGGATAGGACATATGAGTCTGAGCTCATTCTGAAAATTCTTGACATCAGTTGTTTGCTTGATGGCTGAAGATGTTCAGTCACCTTTTCATAACCCTGTCAGTCATTTGTGTATCTTCTTTTGAGAAATGTCTAATTAGTTGCTTTGTAAATTTTAAAAGTTGGTCATTTGTTTTCTTTCTATGGATTTCTTATGTGTTTGGATTGGTAAGCAATTTCATGTATTGCTTGCAATAGGCTTTATCTTTCATATGCTCTCTTTTCCTGTGTGGTTGCTTTCCTTGCTGTCCAATGACTTTGGTTTGACTTAATTCCCCTTTTCTAATTTCATTTCCTGTACTTTGAGAATCATATTCAAAAGCATACTGCACTGAAAATGTCATAAAGACTTTTCTTTATGCTTGCTTCCAGAAATTCAAAGTTCCCATTCTTACTTTAAAATGTGAATTTATTTGGAGTTTATTTTATATATACTATAAAATAAAGATCTAACTTCATTCTGATCAATGCACATATTCCATTTTCACAATACTATCGATTGAAGAGATTACACTTGCACTTCTTTTTCTTTCTTCTTCTACTTCTTCTTCTTCTTCTTC
>JADRCD010200961.1:1852-17954 GCA_019843815.1 Montemys delectorum
GTTCTCACAATTTCAAAAAAATTATTCTAGAACCCCATGTCTTCCTTCATCCTTTTTAATTAAAAAAAGGTTTTTTTTTTTTTAAAATAAAAAAAAAAAAAAAAAAAAAAAAATCCATTGCATTTTGAACAGATTTAAAGAAAAAATAAAAATTTAAGGATTTTCCCCCCAAATGTGTGTGCCCATTTACTGACAACTAACAAGAAAAGCTTAGGTCTCTGCTGCTCTCCCAGACAACCTCCACCACCCATCCCCCAACCCTTTAAAGTGTGGTTAGTTTAAATTTAAAAAGAAAAATCTGTTTACTATTAGAAGCAAAGAAGCAAGGTGGATTCTTTGTCCACAACAGTTTTACACTTGTGGGTGGACTTCAGGTTTAGGAGTTCGATTGTGCCCAGAGGGTTTATTCACGAGCAGCTCGCTTCAAGACTGTGTGTCCGTGGAGGTTAAGAACAGAAAAGTGTCTATTTTCTTAGTTCGACTTAATGAGAAGTACCAGAGCATCAAGCCTTTGAGTGTGAGAGTTCAGCTTGCTGGCGTTTTCTCTGCCTGTTGCGGAGTTACCCTGAGGATCAGTAAGAGGGAACTTAGTGCCCTCTGCTCTGATTCACCCACTGTGCAGCCAGGCTCTGATGACCAGACCAACATTCCACTTTTCACTAACAGCAACCAAACAGAGCTAAGTCCAGCAATGGACCCAGCTTAGACTTTAGTGGAGACCCTCCCATTGCCTTCCTCTTGTCTATACAATACCTTGGTAAAACCACACTCAATATAGACAGCTGCTTTTAAGAAACTATTTGAAATAATGATTCAAGGTGAGTGTTGGCATCTTCTCAGAGCATCTAGCTCTTGCAAGTAATGTTTTCCCACTGACTTCTCTAACAAAATGCTTTGCACATTCAATCTAAGTGTTCCATCTTATAAGTAGTACTGGTGCTTATAATGTCACCCTAGCCGTTAAGAAATAGTGTGCCTCTTTGCTCCCTTAACTGGAAATAAAGCAATAGGCTGCTACTTCATATTCAATGTGAGGAAGGGCGTTAACTACCCAGAAGTGATTATTATGGGTGGTGACTTTGGTCATTTGTAAACTAGACAATGGATGAATTTACTTTTCAAAACACACTTCATTCAAAAATTTAATTTTGGCTTAGCAGGAAAGTAGTTAGAAGAGCCAGATCTGTTTGTAGTGCTACTAAATAGCTGTTCAATTTTAAACAAACATTTGACTCTCTCTGTCCTTACCTCCCTCATTCATAAAATGAGAGGATGAAACTGTGGGAGTAGATCAAGTCTAACGTTCTTCATGTTGTGTCTGCCACAGCAATCTTGAATAGTTTTTAAATGGATTGTGGATAAACTGGAAGATGATTGAATCTTTAACATATTCAAAGCACTGTTCATGTAAACTTGCTAAGTGCTCGATGTAACCAAGAAGTCACACTTCTTAGAGCACCAACTCTCTTTTCTCATTCATAACGGGTTACACAACAGTGCTAAGTTAGTGCATAAAGGGATCTTTTCCAGTTTCAGCAGCATTCAAATTAACTGCATGCTGAGAAATCTATTTTAAATTTACTAAAATAGTTTCTCACTTCTATCCAAATTTTGTTGAGTAAACAGAACTTAGACAATCCTTTAAAATCCTCTGTACATCGTAAACTAATGGCTTATTGGAGGCTTTTTTTTTTTCTGCTCATTTAGCTTCAGTCCCATTGGTAAACATCGATTTGTTCTTCAGTTTTGAATGAAGCAGAAATTAATGAGGCAGCTTCTGTCTCACAATAACAAGTTAAAATTATAGTGCTTTATCTTGTCAACACAGCTTTAAACACTGGAATACCAGCCGTATTAGCACAGTTCCCAAAATAGTGCAGAAGTTTGCTGTTAAATGGGGGGAGAAATGCACAGTTTGTTTCTGCTAATTTGATAGAAGCATTTTCTATACCTCGCATAGCAATCACAAAGGTTAGAATTATTTACTTAAATGTTAACGTGGTCTGATCGTATGTGGCAGCTCTGTCCTGTGTTCAAGTTATCAACTGGCAGCTTTGTTTCCATTGTGTGAATTAGTTTGAAGTGAGTTCAGTTTGTGGTTAATAATGTGTCCCTTAAACTCTTAATCAGGACGGGGTCGTTCCTTCTCAGGTTTTCTGAATAAACACTATCTGATATTTGTGGTATTTCGTGACTTTGAAGTAGCCTTTTGAAAGGACAAAGCTTTATGCATGCAAAAGTAACTTGGACAGCCCATACCTTGAACATAAGAGTTCAGATTGTAAAACTAGAGAGAGAAAATGCATCACAAACTATAAAATTGGCCATTACACTTAAATAATTTAAATTAGTGTTCAAAAGAATTGATTGTGTTCTATTGACCACCAGAGGGTGCCTAAATTGTATCCACTGGAGTAATATCATGCCTTAGAAATGGTCTGAAACTCCACCCAAGAAAAGTATATAAGAAACCATAGGAATTGAAGCCAAGATTTTGCTACACAATGCTTGCTCTCATCAAAATTATGCTAAAAGGCCATCTGGCTTCTGGTGGTGTGCCACTGAGGAGACACCAAGGCCTTCCAAGTTGAGCAAACCAACCAGCATTTGGGCAGCTCTGTGATTGGGAAGGAGGGGAAGCAACAAGAAGGGGCATTAAATTCAAAATGAGAATAACCCAGGATAATGAGTTTCTTCTCACTCAGCAAGAGGAGGATAGAATCTCAGGGATTACTATACAACCAAGGTTAGAATGTTCTAAGAGGCATGGGTACTTCTTTTAAAAAGTGTGATAGTTTGTATCAAAATGACCAGTGGATGGAGGATTGAGAGAGGGAACAAGAAGGGGGGAAGGTCTACTTTTAATTTTGTTTTGAATAAATGTTTTTAAAATAAAACTTATTTTCTGGTAAGTAGTATAACAGATCTCCTGGGTTTTTTTTTATAGACTCACAATCAAATATATTTTCAAATACATGTTAGATAAAAGCACAATGATTTGGCTGCCAGTAAGTTTTTGTTCTATCCTACAATCATATTATAGTCTGTTAAGCCAGCATTGCCATTCAAGTGTATTTTTCTGAGGTTACCAGGCATATCTAATGCACAGTGTGGCTAAATGTCTATTTAACTGGAGCAGTTGGATTTCTGCCAGGTTTGCTCGAGAGTATATAATCGGATTTGGCTACAAATCAAATCTCCCTACCATGGCCATGGTTTTTCTGGCTAATGTGGGTGTCCACAGTGAGGGTGACTTATTCAAGGTTGATTACATTGGGAATTATAAATGAGCACAATGCCTATGGTCCCGGGGTAAAAATTAAATTTCTAGTTAGTAGACAGCGGAAATGGGTATAGTGAGTTCCCATCATTAAAATCACAGTCTGGTTCAAGACAGATCTGTTCCTATGATAGAGCTTTCACAAAGCTCCTTTGTATCCAGTCGTCTAGGGCTTTCTCAGACATGTGTGACAATGAACAGATTTAAATCCAGGCATCCATGTCTCATCTGTTCAACAAATGCACCGTTGACATACAAGATCTCATGCAAAATTCTGGCAAAAGAACCCAAGATTATCTATTCAGATCTGAGAAGGCGTCTTGAAGGTATCAAGCTTGAGAGATGATGAATTAAGCAAATAGTCAGCACTGGAGATACAGAGATTAGGTTGAAGTAATATGAGGAAATACTAAGCGAAGCAGGCAGGACATGGCTGTGCCAAGGAACTCCTGGAGGAATAGGGTCATGAGGAAGGTACGGGGATGTAGGCTAGGCTGCCGAGCTGATGTATCTTAACATTGTTTTATGAGCTCTGCCTGCTTTCTACAACACGTAAGACAACTGGGAACTTGAATCCATTATATACAATTCTACCTTGAAAGTGTTCTTACTGCCCCATTTGTGTTTGTATGTCGCTAGAATCTCCCTGCCATTGAGCTGAGTTGGGTGATGTGCCAATCCATGAATCCCCACAGAGGCAGTTAGTGAACACATGCCAGGCACCGGTTGTGCTAAGACAGCATGGTTGAGGTGAGCCAGGACACAGTTGAGAAGAAAGCAGGGTAGGCAGATCATGATCACACCTTCTGGATTATTCTTAGGATTAAACAAAGGCAGAATGCACATTAAACAAATGATTTCATCTTCCCTCGATATGGAGTTATCTTCCTCAGTATTCAATAAAAGTCAGTTTTCCCCTGAAGTGAAGGACCTGAGTCTTATGCCGGGTCCCTTCTTTTCAAAGCATTGTCATCTCAGCGAATGAGGCTTTTTCTGTCTCACAAGTATTTCCTTCCCTGCTAAACACATAAAAATGGCACCATGAATAACAAGCCTACTAGAAATAACAATTGAGCTTAGTTATTTGACAAATGTGTTTGTCTAATACCCAGTGCAGTCAGACTGTTAGATCTTTTATTAGATGGGCAAGTGCTCATTATGCCAATAATTGGCTTGTAACTACAGCATTCACCATAAAGTAAATAGATTCTGGGTCCGTCAATAGCCCATCTCTACTGAAAGTTGCACCTAGCAAAAGTATTTTGTAAAAATTATAGAATTTTCCAGCTGTGATGGTGCATACCTTTAAACCCAGCACTTGGGAAGAAGAGGCAGGGCCAGCCTAGTCTATGCAATGAGACTCTGTCTCAAAAATAAACAATCATAGGTTTTATTGGTATTTTATGTTCTAAAGATTCCAATTGATACCACACATGAATACATGAACACTATAAAACTCCCTGTCTCTGTCGCTCTCTGTGTCTGTTTCTCTGAGTGTCTCTCTGTCTCTCTTTCTCTGTCTCTCTGTGTGTCTCTTTCTGTGTTTCTGTGTGTCTCTCTGTCTCTCCCTCCCTCCCTCCCTCCCTCCCTCCCTCCCTCTCACCCCCTCTCTTTCTCTCTCTCTGCCATAACCTACAGCTGACCTAGAGCAAAGCACACTTAACCCCACAAGACCCCTCCTACCCACACCCCAGCCCCTTTAGCTCTTCCTGCCCCACTCCCCCATCCTTGTTTTCTTGGTTATTATGCAGCCTGCTGTCTGTTTGCTGTCCTTA
This sequence comes from Montemys delectorum, assembly GCA_019843815.1. Classification (NCBI taxonomy): domain Eukaryota; kingdom Metazoa; phylum Chordata; class Mammalia; order Rodentia; family Muridae; genus Montemys; species Montemys delectorum. The sequence goes on from JADRCD010200961.1 coordinate 6,908, forward strand.
CCCTTTAGCTCTTGCTCTTTACTATCCCTGGGACCTAGGAAATGGCCCAACAAGCAAAAATCTTCCTCTGTACTCTCTGCCTCTTAGCTCCGGCTCTATCCTCACTAATCTGTTGTGCACCACTCAAACATCTGTGAAACCTTTTTTTTTTTTTTAATTATAAAGTGAAATGATAAGAAAGATGGTCCGGATAAAAAGAATTCAAAAATCTGTAAAGAGAATCTGTAAAGGATTGGGGCTACACATGGGGCCCTGGGCTTGAGCTCCAACCCCACAAAATAAATCATTTCTAGGGGTTGGTCAACCTGAAATTCTTGTCTTCAGAACTCTCTGGAAAACGGTGGCTGATGGGAAACAGCTGACTCCGCTGTATAGACAGGGAGAGGAAGAATAAAAAGGGGTCTTTCTGAGCTTGCCTGTCACTAGTCTATCAGCGCCACCAAGACAATCAGAAATCAAGCCAGTAAGTCCTTCAGCCGACGGAGTGACTGGGTAGAATTGGTGTAACTGAGAAGCAAGAGTACCCGAGGGTAGAGCAATTTCCTAGTCAGGAGAAAGCTCGCTGATTCCCTTCCTTTCTGATCTTGGCTCAGCTTAATTGCCAGGCTTTATTTAAGGGCTTGATAAGGCTTGAGCTGCGAAGGGAAGCCGACTGTCACAGGGAATGTCTTCCTGTGTTTCTCCTGGGAAACAATGCAAGTTGGAGAAAGGTGACCTCCATCGACAGGATGACATAATGTGCTTTTCCCAACCAAAAGAGGAAACCATGCAGAGCTAGAAGCTTTCCACGCCTGGTCCTCATGGGCAGGCTTTCTGTCTACCACCCTTTTCTGTCCTCAGTGCATTATGTCACATTTTCCCTTGCACATTCAAGCCGGGGTTCCTTTTGTGTAAAAAGCCTTAAAAAAAAAAAAAAAAAACAAAAAACAAAAAACAAAAAAAAACCTATGATGGGAAATATTTTTATTCCATTGATTCCGTTGTCTAATGGAATGAGTAATTCATTCCTTCAGCTTATTTTTTTGTACAGTCCAATCCCCGTAGGGATGCCTGGTGTCACTTGTTGTACAGTGAGCCGGCATCCCTTAGTCCCAATCACTGAGACACTCCAGAGCTTTAACACAGCACTTTCTTTCTCTCTTGAAATGGGACTTAGAGTTTGTGTAATTAAAACTACTTCCCATCACTTCTTTGAGCTCTCAATCACTTTCATGTCTGAGCATCCTGCGACAGTTTTTAAGGAATGCAAAGAATCAGATGCTTGTTTAAAATAAGGCAAACAAACAAATTAGATGGCAGATAGACAGACAGACACTGTCCATCCAACTAAGACCTCAGAGCATCCATGTAAGTTCAGATTCACCAGGAGGTTACCCCACCCCGAAGGACTCCATCTTATCTGGGCTCACAGAAGCTCTTTCAATACGCAGTGTACATTGTATGTCGCGATTATTTAAGTAGTTATGCAAATATGTTTTTAATTCTTTCTCTTCCTCCTTTTGCCAGCCCCATCCTGGACCCTTCACACAAAGCCCTTCTTATTATTGAGGTTTGCTTTATATTCCTCAGCTTATAGATACTCAGCAAGTAGCAGTTGAATGAACTGGTAAATGTACTAACTAGCATATATGTGGACATTAACACTGAGTTGAAGCTGCCTGTGAGCGCACTTATTCTTGGAGCAGGAGGGTGCTAGGATATGGCTAACTTCTGCTCAGTGGTTTGCTCCAGCCAACATTTTTGGTAAATACTGCACGATTGCATGCTAAAAAGCTAAGGTGAGGCAGAATGCAGAAGGTTAGCTATGACTGAAGGGTATTTGTTTTTTCCTGTTTAGTTCATTTGCAGGTCAGTGGACTAAGCTTTGCCAAGTCAAGTGGATTTTTTTTTTTTAATGAAGACAAGAAATAATACCTAACCTACATTTTCCTTTTAAAAAACTACTTTCAGGCCAGGCAGTGATGGTGCATGCCTTTAATCCCAGCACTTGGGAGGCAGAGGCAGGCTGATTTCTGAGTTTGAGGCTAGCCTGGTCTACAGAGTGAGTTCCAGGACAGCCAGGGCTACTCAGAGAAACCCTGTCTCGAAAAACCAAACCAAACCAAAACAAAACAAAAATACTTTCAGGACCTCGTGACTCATGCCTTAAATCCTAGCACTTGGGACACAGTGTGATCTTTTGGCAGATCTCTGAGTTTAAGGACAGTCTGGTCTACATTGTGAGACAAAGTCTCACAACCACAATTAAACACAGTTATAAAGCTGGGCAGTAGTGGTACACGCCTTTAATCCCAGCATTTGGGAGGCAAAGACAGGTGGATTTCTGAGTTTGAGGTCAGCCTGGTCTACAGAGTGAGTTCCAGGACAGCCAGGGCTATACAGAGAAACCCTGTCTCGGAAAACCAAAACAAACAAGCAAAAAAACAAAAAATCTAGTTATAATTAATTTCACAGGCTGAGAATATATGTGGCTTAGAGGTAGAATGAGTACTTAGCATGCCCAAATCCCCTGGTTTGATCCCTAGAGCCATAATAAATGAATGAATAACATTTAAAAATACTTAAAATTGTTGAATTATTCTTCATTCAATTACTGAAAGAAAGAGAAAACAGAACAAATGTTGAAACTATGGTTAATTTTCCTGACCCAAAAGAACTACTGTTAACATTCATTTATTTTAAGAGTATTTATTTATTTGTTTTTCTTTGTTGTTTATTTTAAGAGTATTTATTTGTTGTTTATGTTGTTTGTTTTGTTTTTCGAGACAGGGTTTTTCTATGGAACTGTCTGTAGGCTTATATTTTTTAAAACCTACTTTAATAAGGGTATTAAATGTTTTAACCTCTCTTTTAGCCCACCTCCCAACAGAGGTAGTGGAAAGGAAAGGTTAATAGGGCAAAGGAGGATGTGGACCTGTTTTGGATCTGCATTGTCAGGATATCAGCAGTTCAGTTCACACAAATCAGCAGCGGTAGCTCAATCCAGAAGAAACCTCTAGGCTCCGCCAATCATTTGAGTCCGTGAATGCAAATGATTACAACAGGTAACATGCAACTTTACCCCCTACCATGATTGTTTAATAGACCTGTGGAGGGTTACCCAAGCTGGAGATTATTCTTGATGATGTTATTCTTCTTGAGGATGAAGTACAGAGTTTAATCAGGGGCTGCTTCAAACAATCTTCAACCATGTGGAGCCAGAAGCTGGAATATCAGCCTGTAAAAAACATGCACAAGAAGATACAAATGAAAATTTTGACTGCAATGTTTCTTGTAGTAAGCTGAGAGCCGCACCTGGTAATGGTGCCGGCGGGAGTGTGCATCCCGAGAAAAACAACTCCTTATTTGGGCATGAGGTGGTGTGATTGTCCGGCGAGATCTGGTGACCAAACAGGGACCTATGGAGAGATGATACGTGGCTTTCGATGATTGGCATGCACTAGTGCTTATAAGCCCGAACCCAGGCGGGGTCGGGGTCACTGCCTGGAAAGAAGCAACTCCTGATTAAACTGCCTTGAGAAGGAACCTGGTTGTCCTGCGTTTGCCTCCCTGCTGGTTGGGGACTGTGCCGGACAGTTTCTAATTAAATTAAATAATATTTGACTGCAATTACTCTATGGCCTAGAGAAATCTGAAGCTTCTCTAGGTTTTATAGCTAAAGCATACACTGCAATGGGATGCCCCTAACAGATAACTAATGACTTATATGGTAATATCCTCTTCTTTTTTTTTTTTTTTTTTATGCTCTCAGGATTTTATTAGGTGGGGTTTGGGTGAGAGAAAACCCTGAAACAGTTGTACACCTAGTTGAGGACAACTGATAGAGAGGAGCATTTGTTTGGAGACAGGTTTTCACTGACATGGAAGCTGATCTTTGATTTCTTTATAAGGGAGCTGAATGGCTGAACATCTCTGAGAGACCTAGTTCAGAGGGTTTTGGTTTTTTTTTTTTTTTTTTTTGTATGTGTTGTTTTTGTTAATGGTTGGTCAGAAAAGACAAGTCCCCAGAGTAGGACCAGACCCAAAGCAGAAGCCCCTGTTGTGCACAGACATATAGGAACCAGGCTTATGCTGGACAGGGGTCATTTCTTCTATTTTTAGATTAAGATTTGTTGGAAGAGGGACCATGACAAATGACAAGAGGATCAGCTTTTCAAAAACAAGTGTGAAGTAATTACAGAGGGAAGAACATAATGGTTCACAGAGAATGAGATAAGTCGTGATTCTTCATTGGTACTGACCCGGCCCCAAACCACCAGTCCTTCAGTGGCACACCCAGCAGCCCACGGAGCTGGGGCCACATGGAAGGTCTGAAGGCAGGAGGGTGGGGGTGAGAGGGCCTACTTGGCTATGGTAAGGGTGTCCAGACAGGGAGAGCACCACTTGTATGCTACCCGTAGCCACAGCCCAGCTCCTCCAGGCTTCTATCACAGTTACAACTACATACATAAATACATTACATGCAATAGTGGGTCTGGGAGGCAGGCTTCCCACAGAGGCTCAGCTGACAGTTATGTCTCAGAATTCTAGGAGGGGCACCGGGCTCCCAGAAATGTGCTCCATGTGTTCTTCCCTGCCCAGAGTAGACCCTGCCCAAGAGCCCACCCTCTCCTTCTCAGGGTCTAGTTTGTCCAGTACGGAGAGTTGCCGTAGGTGGGTTTGGAGGCTTGAGACTTGGGCTGGCTGCACTGACCAGAACCACCAGAGCCATCCTGCAGTAGGTGATGGTACAGCAACTGGGAGTGGGGCTGCTGATGGGCCGGCATGACATGCAAGAACGGAGCAGGTGCATAGCCAGGGGCCACTCCAGGGGCCAGGGGCCCAGTGGAGCCCAAGGCAGAAGGGCAGGCTGAACGGTGGAGGAGTCTCTTCATGAAATCCCTGCTTGTCAAAAGTCTGTGTCTTGTAGACAGAACCAATCATATCAGGTAAGCCAGTGCCTGAAGATACTGATACTCCTTTGCCAGGTCCAGAACCAGTGGACTTGTTTGGTGCCTGAGATGGTCCACCATAGCCACCTTTGGTGTGATCTCCTGCCGCTGTCCCCTGGGTCAAATCGTCATAACCTGTGCTGTAAGTATGCTGCCTATAGCCACTGGCCTGCTGGAAAGGGGTCGGGAGAGTGCTGAGGGCCACACAGTGCTGCTTAACACAGCAGCCAAAAAAAGGGCCTCAGGCCTTCTCAAGCTAGAGCAGCAGATGGTTGGGAGCGGCCATGTGAGTGCTAGGGATTGAACCAGCGTCTTCTGGAAGAGCAGCCAGTGTTCTTCATGGCTGAGCTACCTCTCTGGCACCAGGAAAAGCATGTTTGTTTGGGTTTTTTTTAGTAGAGGACACTAGCATCCTAAAGACTGGACCATATTTTTGTACCAAACTACGTAGGGAGACAGAGAGGAAGAGCAAGTAGGAGAGATGGAGGCAAGTGGGGCAATGCCAGCTGTCACCAGGGCCTGAAGATTGTAGCTTGCTCCAGTGACATGGAGAGCCACAGGAAGGACTTGGGGAGAGTGCTATAGCCCATATATGATTTCAAGGGTAACACGTGCCTGATATGTTAAGAAAATATTATTATGGAAGTAAAATTAGAAGTAATAGACAGGTTTAGTAGATTCTATCTCTCTGCTTAACCAGAAAGTGTTCATTGTTGTTTACTTTCCACTTGAACATTTTATATTCTCTCTCTCCATATATATGTATATATATATATGTGATATAGATAGATATAGATATAGACATAGGTATATATATATAGGTATAGAAATATATATATATATCATATATGTAGAGAGATAGATATAGGTATAAAAGATGATTCAACCACAAGGCCCTAGGTTCAATCCCCAGAACCATAATAAATATATATTTATTAATATTAACCATATATTAATATTTCTTAATGTTAACCATACATGGATATACCATATATGTATACATACCATACATATATACATATATCATATATATGCACTATACATACTCACCACACACATATGTACATATGTGTGTATATGTATATGTGTATATATATATATATATATATATATATGGTTTGGTATATGTGTGTATAAGTGTGTATGTATGGTGTTTCTTCTACTAGATGTAGCCTATTTAAGGCCTTTGCTGATTTTTCTATTAGATTATTATTTAGTTACCTTTTCTTATTGGTTTCTTGCTTGGGTTTCAAACTCAAATAGTTCAGCTTGTAGGTTAAGGAATTTATCCACAGAGTCATCTTGGTGGCCCAACTAGTTCTTGTTTTAAGGGGTTTGTCTTTGTCCACTAAAGTAATTTATAAGTAATTGGCTATATGGTAATTTTTAAAAGATGATCCAAGTACTTAGCGTAACAATCACAAGGCCCTAGATTCAATCCCCAGAACCAAAATAAATTAATTAAATTATAAAAATGTTAAATTGAATCAAATAACCAAATTATACTAAACGTCACAGTTGAGCCAGTTTTAATTTTTTGGGGGGAGGGTTGGGTTTTTTTTCTTTTTGAGACAGGGTTTCTCTGTATAGCCCTGGATGTCCTGAAACTTACTCTGTAGACCAGGTTAGACTCAAACTCAGAAATCTGCCTGCCTCTGCCTCCCAAGTGCTGGGATAAAAGGCATGTGCCACCACTGCCCGGCCAGTTTTAATTTTTAATGCTTCTGCAAACATAAAAATTCTAAGTTATTACTTGTCTCCCATGAAGGGATATATTGGACTGTATGACATTGTTATCAAATATTAAACCCCTAAGAGCATTTAAAACCCATGAAAGTGGACTGAGGAGATATTGCCTGTCAATAAAGTGCCTGTACACAAGCATGAGGCTCTGAGGTTGGGTCCCAACCATGAGTGGCATCTATAACTGGGGCAGCAGGCTTTAAGGCAGCAGGGTAGAGAAGCAGGCAGACCATCGGTGCTCTGACAGCCAGTCTGGCCAGTTGGTGAGCTCCAGGATGCTCTTAAAAGATCTGCTTCAAACACTAAGGTAGCCGTCTGGAAAGATGGCCATTATGAGCACACTCTCCTCTTTTAAAGTATTTGATTTCTATACCCAATGGTAACTCACAACCATCTATCTTGACTCTAGTTCTAGAGGACCCAATGCCTGCTTCTAGCCTCTAAGTACACTCGGCATGGAAATGGTGCACAGACATACAGGCAGGCAAACACCCATACTCACATATAATAAAATACTAAATTAGCAATAGAAGAGGAGACTTGATGTCAACCTGTATCTTTAATTTTTAAAAAACCTATTATTAATGATGGTTCTTAAACGCTTTAATCTCCCCTTTAAAGGATATGGGGATGTGGACCTGTTTAGAAAGTTTCTTTGGAGCAACTCCCATCTGTGTTGTCTGGAAATTGACAGTTCAGTTCAGAGGTTAGCTTGATCCACTCACAAATGTTTCATGGCTACACCAGCAGTACAGTTTGGTAGAGTCAAAGTTTGGTAGACAGCAAACACAAATCAGTAGCGGTGGCACTATCTAGCAGAGGCAGCCAGGCACGAGCCTGGCTTGAGTCAGCAGGAGGGACCCAGATGAATCCCAGGAGAAGTTCTTGACTGTGCCTGTTGTAATCGTTGCTCAACCCAGAGAACACAGATTGACAATAGTTCGCTGCAATAACATGGGGTTTATTGATCCACGTACGTGGGGTTGCCCACCCTCACAGGGAGGGTCAACCCCGAACTCAGAATGTACACAACTTTTATACTTTACAGAGGGCCCATTTCTGCAACAAGGCTAACTGGCTTACTCTGGTTAGTGGAACACAGGACAAAGGATCTTATCAGGCATTGGTTGGTTTGCTCAGGGGGCTGTTCTTGGCTTAGTCAGCTAACTTCCCTATCCAGCTCTGCACCTTGAAAAGTCCCTGGGAAGGGGCTCAGTAACTAGATGGTAGGGGGGGGGATTGTCATCAGCAAGGTCAGGGTGACAGTTTGTGGTCTTTTTCGAAATTCACCACAGGGAGGGGTTGGGGATGGTTCTTCCAGAACAGTTATTTCTGTTTTATCTTGATTTAGTCAGAATGGCCTGGTCATTCTATCTCAACATTCTGACCACCAAAACTTTGTTTTTACAACATGTCCTTGGCTATCTCAGTGTCTGAAGCTGCTGCTTGTTACTTTACTGTAAAACTTTGTTTCCGCACTGCTTGCTGCTTACAAGAGCTAGAACTCCAGAACTTTGTTTCTATATTCCCAGAACCTCGTTTTTACAGCTTTATTTTTCACTTTATTACTTCATACCTCTCTCGGGGAATCGAAGATCAGCGAAGAGATCCACAAGTGCTGCTTACTCTATAAGCAAGCCTAGCTCAGCCTCTGTTCCTGTCTGTTGAGTCCTATTTATACTCTCCAAGTATCACATGTCCTCCACAGATTTTTGTCTCAGCCCATGTCTTGCCTCAACTCAGCATGTGCATCTGTCTCATCTGACATCACTCTGCCAATCATCCAGAGTCCACAGAGTTGGCAAGAAACTGCAGCACACTACCAGAGGTTTTTTTGGTGTGTTTCTCTCTCTATAGAGTCCTGACAAATGCAGCTCCATTACACAATGTAAGGCAAACCAGTACACACATGGGGTTACTTAAGAATCCTTCATCACGGGTCCTGCTTGCTTTAGCAGAACATCCTCTCTCCTGTGTCTGCTTTAGCTAAATGTGCCTTAGTCTTTCACCTGTGTCCACTTCAGCTAAACACACTCCTTCATGAGTTTGCCCCAGCAAAACACCATCCAACCGACTTTCCAAAGAACCCTTAAATTTCCACTTCATCAGCCTCTGGCCTCTGTGTGTACACATTCACATGAGCATTGTGGCATGATAAAACCAACAAAAGCAACTAACTACCAAAGACTGACCCACTAAGACAACAACAGCAGCAACAGCAGCATCACACACTAAGAAATGTGGCTGAGGTGCAGCTCGTGGATGTAGGTCATGGGATTAGCATGTGTGAAGCCTGAAGCTCATTAATAATTCCTCAACAGTTAAGCAGACTACCTGAGGAAGGAAATCTGTACAAGGTGGGCAGGCCCACTGTAGTATCATTTCCTAGGAAGTTCCAACTTAAAGCAGGGTAGCAAGTCAAACTACTGGGGCAGGGAGAGAACTCAAAGCCTCACATGCATTGTACAGGGTGTGCCCTGGGCCACACCCCTGTCTCTTAACTTTCAGAAAGGCAGACTTTCCCTCACCTTTCACTTGTAAATCACATATCACATGCCACCTCTTTGGCACAACATCCTTCTGTAGATGCAAAGTCTCTGAAGCACAATCTATTTCTCTTATCCTTTGGGCATACAAACCAATAACCCCTCTGTGGCTTAATCATATAGCTGGCACTGGGAACTGAACTCACCCTGTGCCTAGCCTTTTTCCCTCGTCATTCTTGGATGTTGTTTACCCACTGCCAATTGTAAAGTCTGGGAGCCAGAAAATGCTGGACAAAGGCCAGTCTCTATTTTCTGCTCTGGGGATTGAATCCAGGGCTTCATGCATTCTAGGCAAGCAAACACTTCACCACGCAGCTATATCCCAGGCTAAAAGCCAATCTCTTTTAAAAAAAAAAAAAAAGGACATCTTCATCAAATCTCTAGATGACAGAAAACTGGAAAGGCTGCATCCAGAGGCAGAAGCTAAGCACACTTCTTCAGGAGGTTGGCCGCCTGGGTGTGAGTCCTAGTTCTTCAGTTTATTCAGCTGTGTGACTGACCGTATGGCATTCACTTCTTCAAATGAAGCTTTTCAGTTTCTTTGACCAAATAGAGGCATCAAGAGCCAGTTACCCTGGAATCTTTTTATATAATTAGGAAAGCAATGTGTAATTGTAAGAAAGTTATTGAACATTTTAGAGTCATCGCTATAAATATAAGATGATTAAAAGATCAATTTAAAAAGTTCATTGGCTAAGTATACGTTAAATTCGTTTTAATTGAAATTGTGCTGCTAATAGGCTTTCCTCCTTTGTATGATTATATTTCTTTTCTTTCTCAGTCAAGCCTCACTATCTTGCCAAGGCTGGTTTCAAGCTCCTGGGCTCAGGCAATCTTCCTACTTGTCTCAAGTAGCCGGCACCACAGGAGCACAACACTTGCCTGGCTGTTTGTACCATATACATGTGAGTGGCTTAACTCCTGGTTATCCTGATCTGGATTGTGAGTATGGTCCCTGAGCCAACCAGCATCCTCACATCATCTGGTGACAGCAGTCTGTTCTAACAAGCCCTCCCGGTGACTACCTGTGATGCTTGATACCTTGGATACCGCCATTCCACCCTTCACACAACCAAGCTGGAACTGGCTCTAGCTGCTTCACAAACTGCATTTACATGTAGCATATCAGGAGCTGGAGGGATGATACATACAGGTCTCCACATGTGTTAGACTTCTCAGAGCTCTGCACTTCAAGTGTGTGTGTGTGTGTGTGTGTGTGTGTGTGTGTGTGTACATTTGACAAATTTAATTAATCTATATTTAAGATCAATAGCTAGGATGGATTTCTGAAGTTGTTTTGGGCTCATGTTGTCCCTCTGAATGGGGGCGATTATGCCCAGCAAGCATCCTTAGCCACAGCAGTTCTGGTTTTTGTCTCCCCAGGGATCTCCCCAGGATCCCTGACATCATGGGCCATTCCACATATTGTCAGCCAAGATGTTCTGTTTGTAGCAACCCTCAAGGGTTGCTGCATGCAATTTAGCAAAGTGTGACATCATCCCCAGTATGTCTTCAGGTTGTGACCTATGGCCCAAGGAAGCTCAAATGTACCATTGAAATTGGCAGGTCAGAAGAAGTGTTGGTCCTTGAAGCTGGAGAAGGGAAGCATGAGAATTTAGAAATTAGAGATTAAATTGAGCTGACTGGACAAGACATATAAGTCTTAGGTACAGAGATTGTGAAAGGTGCAAGGTGCAAGCAATGACAGCAAGCCTGCCCAGGCAGCTGTCTGCTGTGACGTGACCCGAAAGAGCAATACAGGTCAGTAGTAGACTGTTTTACACACACACACACACACACACACACACACACACACACACACACACA
>JADRCD010200962.1:0-13175 GCA_019843815.1 Montemys delectorum
GAATTCATAAGTTTACTAACTTCCAAAGATAGCTAGTTAATTAATATGTGTAGTCTCATGCTAATTCTTTTAAGAGAAAAAAGAGGAGGCAAGATAGTCATTATATAGATGCTAATAATGGATAACTTAAACTTCAGAGAGCTCATGCAGCATCCAAGGCCAAAAGTAGAAACAGAAGTGTAAGAGCTAACATTAGTAATAACTCAAAGGAACTCTTGTTTGAATACAAGGATATACAGGTGGAAGTTAAGCATCTTTGTAAGCTTTCTGTCTTGAGACAAAGGAAAACTGGGATTGTCATTTATTGGTGAGAGTTAATGCTAGAAAGAAAAGTCTGTTTCCCATTTATTTACCATGCACACTATGTTAATTTTCCAGTAACTACCCCATTAACAAGATTCCTTCTCTTCTGAACAATCTTAATTTTAACATACTTGCCTGCAAATGTTTTTTGTTTGTAAATATTCAATGTACTTTCTAACAGCAATAATTTTCTACCATCAAGAATAAAAGAACCATTGTGTTTTCGTTTTCTAGTTGAATATTCATGGGGAATTTGGCTAACAAATGTAAGTTACAATTTTTTAGTAGATATTATTTAGCATGAGGAACAAAAAGAATTAAAGACATTGAAGAGAGTTTGTAAGATTTTTTTGTTTCTATTGTTTTGTAAAATGCTATTGCAAGTTTAGAATCCCAATTGTAGTTTTCATTATTTTTCTTTACCAAGTTTTTCTAAACTTTTTGAGCATGTTTCATTTTGTAGAAGAAATCTGGGTACATATTAAACATTCATTACTGTTGCTTTTTAAAGATCCCTTGTTTCCATTTATAATGCAACAATCCTCTCTCCTCCATAAGAGTGATTTTTGTATTTGGAAAATGTCAAAATAGTCATCATAGTATTGGAAATAGATTTTATACTATCTTAGATATAATGTGACAGTGAGAGGGAGGGAGGGAGGGAGGGAGAGAGAGAGAGAGAGAGAGAGAGAGAGAGAGAGAGAGGGATCATGAGTTTAAGGACAAATGGACTACATAGTAAGATGCTGTCTAAATAATAAATAAAGTAAAATTTTCTTGACATTTGAGCTCATCTATTTAGCCCCTCAATCACCTATTCTCAATTGAAGGACACGGACAAAAGGTAAATGTGTGCTTCTCATTGCTTCATGCTCTTTCTACTTGAAGTTAAATTTTGCTGACATCTGTGCAGAAACAGACAGCTTGATCAATGGAATAGAACGGAAGACTCAGAAATAAGCCCACAAACTTAAGGACACTTGATCTTTGACAAAGAAGCCAACACTATACAATGGAAAAAGGAAAGTATCTTCAATAAATGGTGCTGGTGTAAGTGGCAGGCATATATAGAAAAATGAAAATAGATCCATATTTGTCACCTTGCACAAAACTCGAGTCCAAGTGGATCAAGAACCTCAACATAAAACCAGATACAGTGAATCTAATAGAAGAGAAAGTGGGAAAAAGCCTTGAACTCATATGGGGGAAATTTTCCTAACCAGAATTACAGTGACTCAGGCTATAAGATAAAAAATTGATAAATGAGACCTTATACAACTGAAAAGCATCTGCAACACAAAGGATGTAGTCAATAGGACAAATCAGCCACCTACAGATTGGAAAAACTTTTCACTAACACCACATCTGATAGAGGGTTAATATCCAAAATATATAAAGAACTCAAAACACTAGTCTCCAAAAACCAAACAACCCAATCAAAAAATGGTATATAGAACTAAATATGGAATTCACAACAAAGGAATCTTGAATGACAGAGAAGCAAGTAAAGAAATGTTTAAAGTCCTTAATCATCAGAGAAAGACAAATCAAAATGACCCTGAGATTCCATCTTTGACCAATCAGAGCGGCTAAGATCAAAACCTCAGGAGACAGCACATGTTGACAAGGATGTTAAGAAAGAGGAACACTCCTCCATTGCTGGTAGGATTGCAAACTGGTACAACCACTCTGGAAATCAATTTGGAGGTTCCTCAGAAAGTTGCAAACAGATCTACCTGAAGACCCTGCTATACCACTCTTGGACCTAAAAGATGCCCCATCGTACCACAAGGGCATGTGCTCCACTATGTTCATAGTAGCCTTACCTGTAATAGCCAGAAGCTGGAAACAACCTAAATGTCCTGAGACAGAAGAATGGATGCAGAAAATGTGGTTCATTTACACAACGGCATACTATTCAGCTATAAAGAATGAGGACATCATGAGTTTCTCAGGAAAATGGATGGAACTAGAAAATATCATCCTGAATGAGGTAACTTAGACCGGAAATATTCCTTTTAAAGCAGTCTTTTTGAAAAAGTCAATGTATTGCTGCCTTTGGTGGACCCAGATAAGGCCATCTTAAATTTAGGAGGTGGGAAACAGATCCTCACCTGTTTTATGCTGAATGATTTAAACATGTGCTGTGCTTGCTCATCATTAACAGACTGTGCACTTTTCTCTGGGTGAAAATCTTATTTCCAGCTTCAACCATAATTCCTGAGATTATAAAGATGAGATAAATGGACTATTAGGAGATAGTTAATCTAGTCAGCATAACCAAACAAAAAACATCCTATCTTTCTTCACTTTATGTATACAGCAGACTGTTGCTCTTTATATCCTACATGGCCAAGGAGACTCCATTAAAATATTTCAAATTTTCGTGGCTCACTATGGTTCCAACTCTAGTTGAGCCCAATTAGGATATTATTCATCTTCCTTTGTATCAAGCCCATATATATGTATATGTGCATAATATATAAACATACATATTAACTAGTAAATCAAACATGAGTCTGTTACCTACCTTTGTAGTCGTCTTTTGTACTGCTGTAAGAGTTGCAAGACTGGACTGAGCAGTGTGCGTTTGAGGAAGTAGGAAAAGTTTTACAGTCACCTTCATAGGAACCTTCATAGATGCAGAGAAAGAGGCAGAGAAAGAAGGCAAAGACAGTTATCACAGAGCAATGTGTCCTCAAGAGACTGACGCATCAATTATCAGCCATCAATAGGGAGAGTATGACATGGTCTATCATCACTATGTTAAATAAATCCAGACATTTATATGAAGGCGATCCAAGCAGGAAGTTGTCTCTCATGTAAGTGTGCCCATGTAAAGATTAGTATGTGTTTGAAGAAGTCAGTGTGACATGCTATAAAGGGCACTGCATTATATAGCCTGTGACATAAAGTAACTGATCTTATGACTGTTCTCTCATCTTTAAAACAGAATTAATAGTGTTTGTCCCTTCTCTCTTAAAACAAAAAAGAAAGTCATTTAAGATGAAATGTATGTGATACTGTGAAAAACACTAGAAAAAACTGCCAGGAATTATTGTCTAATTTAGTTATTGACATTTAAACAAAATGTAATTATCTGATGTGCATGATACTTGCATGAGTCACCTATTGTCAATTGCCTTTCTTCTAAAGCCTCATCTTCTGAATGAGGGTACACTTAGTAGGTATAATAAAGTGTATCAAAAGACGAGTCTGTCCTTCTCTTTTCCTTTTGCTTCCAACAATTTTGCATTCAAGAAATGTCCAGAAAAAAATCAACTTGAAACTGTCTACTTGGAGCATCTCCTTCCTTAACATGAAGTGAAATATATTTTAATTATAATTTTTCTCAATGACTGATGCAGAACAAAAAAATTGATTCATAAAATGTGATAAATGAGTCAGGTTGCAAACCAACAGTGTCTAAGAATTTATTCATTAATTAAGTTAGTAATTTAATACCAGGATTGTATCCAAGTCATTTAGAAAATGACTCCCCTTTCTTGTGATTTAGATCCACTAGTTAATTGGTTTTTCTGCCTGGCTGATTGTCAGTGGCAAAGCCTACATCACCTATAACTAACATGTCCACAAACAGAGCAAAGTAACCAGTTTAATCAGCTGGACTTGGTAGTTCAGGGGAATCAAGCTTTGTGCACATGCTTCCCTTGTGCTTGTTTACAGAGCTACCACCTCAGAAAGCACCAGGCTGTGACTATCTATACGATGGATACTCACTCCGCTGACTGTCATCTATGCACATACTGACTCCACTGAGCATCATTTATGTAGACTATGTAGAATATGTACCCACTCAATTATTTAACTGAATTCCTAATTGTCTAATGAAATTGAATGGTTAGCGAACTTCGATCAGTAGATCCAATAATGATATGGAAACAGAGTTATTTTCTTTTCTCAAAATCTTGTTTCTTTCCCCAAGAAAGCCAATGATTAGTTTTAATCATGCTTACCCAAATAATTGACCTATCCTGGAATAAAAGAGGACTGCATTAGTAGCTAAAAGATCTGTAGTTCTGTCTAGGTAGCCTTTTTCCAACTAATAATTTATATAATAAAAGGAATATTATATAATATTATATATAATTTATATATTATATAAAATATATAATAAAAGGAAGATTTGCAACTCACACCCTATTTTCTCTCCCATTACCTCATTTCTAGTTTCAATAACACTTTCAAACAAAAGTTTAAACTAGAAGCCCTCAAATGTGTGTTTCATAAAAACTAATGACACAATCTCAGTGATCCTGTTTGCTGTAGAATCCTTGCTTACATAGGCTTTAATTATGTAAGCTTCCCTGACTTGTGATACTATCCTCTTTGTGGTTGGGGGGCACCTGTAGACCTGGATTAGCAAACTAATCTCCAATGGCTACTAGGTGTGAAAAGAAACAAGAGCAGTGGCAAGGGACTCCAAGGTCATTGACACTCGAGCTTCATATAAGACTCTGAGTAGAAATTATCCCAATGACAATGGGAACGGTGAAGGGCAAGCTTACACTCTGCTTACCGTACTTCAGAGGCAAAACTCTGAAGAAAGTCATGTGGGTTTCAGAAATCATAAATACTTCCCGTGGAGCGGGCAGTTCTCAATTTACCTGGCATATAAACTGGGAGAGGAAATGTGACAATTGACAGCCTTGGGTAAGTAAGTAATGTGTGTGGTGTGGTGTCTGTCTTACTGATTTCTGAAGAATGTAGCCAATGAGATGGAAGCCAGCGCCTCAGAAGTGCTTTCTCTCCCTGTACTAGATCCTCAGCCCTCAGGATTTATTTAAGAACTGCTATGTCCCATTATTTTCCAAGACCTAGTAAATGATGTCACATCAGTGTAGGGAGAAGTGCCAAGGGCCTAGATGGAAGCAGTGAGGTGGATATGGAAAGTGGATTATTTGATTTGGCATGGCTCTACCTGAGACACCTAAGACATGAGCCTCCACCTTGGTGTTCACAGAGTAGCTCTGTTCTCCGGTGCTAATTTGGGATTGTGGCAAGGTAGAGTATGTTTTATTTTATTTATGTCTTAACTAACAGTTACAAAGCATGTCAGAGCTTCCCACCAATTAATGAGCCCCCGCAGGCTAGGCTAGAGTTACATTAGGCAAGCATGCAAGAAGCACAGTGACAGAGCAGCCAAAGAATGACTCCAGGGCCCACAGTCCAGTCCTCAGTAGCGTAGGCCTAGCCTATTGCTCTCCTTGTTCCGTAGCCACCCATCACAGATGTGTGTTCCAAGAACCTGCTTGATCCTCTAGCTTTTACCAACACCCAAGTGTTCTCTCAACACAAAATACCCAAGGTAAAAAGCAAAGCGTGGGTCCAGAGGAAGGCAGTTGTCATCGAACCCCAGCCTGCTAAATTACCAGCTCTGTGGTTATGAGTGAGCCCTGTAAATATCTCAGCTTCTTCACTCACAACAAGTGGAAACTCCACACACACCTAATATAATACGTGTTTTAGATGAGAGGCTAAGAGCTCTGCTCTGTGCCCCTATGTGTAAAGCCAGAGGCTGTGTCCCCAGCCCATCCCCCTAACAGGCAGGCAGGCACACACACACACACACACACACACACACACACACACACGAATCCAGCAGTAAGTCAATCAATATTAAATAACAGAAAAGTTCCACTGTTACTGCGGATAGATGGCCAGGGAGAATTATTCTGCAAGTCTTGGAGAAGAGGACTTTTTTTTTCAGGAAAATTGATGGACTCAGCTTGTACAATATTATGTGAGATCACACAATCTCAGAAAAAAATAAACCACATGTTCCCTCTCATATGTAGAGTCTGACCAATAATATATGTAAAGCAAACATGCATGCATGTGGGTACAAAAGAACAAGAAAGACTGAATATAAAGAAGACAATCTGCTGGGGGCATCTTATGATTGAGGTGACCTCTTCCAAAATGACTCTAGCTTGTATAAAGTTGGCATGAAGTTAGCTGGCATGGTGATTATAGTCAAAATACATTCTCTTCATATATTAGGACTAATAATCTTGAAGTCCAACCTGTGGTGTTCTCTCTAATAGTGACAATGCCAACTCAATGCTTTCATCCTAAACAGCTCTCAAGTGATAGGAAGGGACCTAGGATACTACATAAACCCAAATGCTGCATCATCTCATCAAACCAAATACAGCGTGAGACAAGAAGAGTTTGTCTGGCTCTGTAGCGTAGCGCGCTCCGTGGTCTACACACTGAAGTATTACCGCATGCAGCTGGGGCCTTACTTCACTTGAATTTAGAGCTACACAGTGTTGAGGAAACACTTTATGGAGTATGTTCCCCGTCACTTTATATGGATCGTGGTTAGTTTTCAAACGTATAAAATCATCTATAATGAAATAAATAAGAATAGTTATCGCTATCAATAGCAGGGACAGGAAGTAGCCCAAGGTAAATCTAATTCCAAAGCTCCAACCTGTCTTTCACCTCATCGTGTTGAGTTTTGAGATTCTTGACTGTATTTTCCAGAAGTTCTGAGAGAAGTAGAAGGGGGGAAAGTGAGAGTTGTCTGTAACTGCAGTGTTCAACAGTGTCGCAATTCGTCATTTCATAATTATCTGGGCTTGATGCCACAGGACTATAGTTCCAGTTGCTTGGGAGGCTGAGACAAGTTCAAAGACAGAATGGAGAATGCAAAATGTCAACGGGGAGATGTGGCAATGTGTATCATTAAGCCCTGCGGAGCTTACCCAGCATGCATCAGAACCTGAGTTCTATCCTAGGTACTGAAAAAGATAGTTAATATTTACTGAACTGTGGGTATATTAACCACATTGTATATCATCAAATTCCCTGAGGGCAACATTAAATTAGTCGAACTTTTGTTGCTGTGAGCAACCACTGGAGAGTTAAAACAATAAATGTTCCCTTTGGCACCTAGGTCCAGAGGTTCCGGTCCAGTCTGCTCTTTCCCAGAAGGCCTGGTGGAGCAGCCCACATTATGTGGACCCAAAAAGGGAGCGCAAACTTCTGCTGGATGCTTCTGCCATTCCCAGTATTATTCTATCAGAGTCCTCCGTTCCTCCCCTATCCCCCTCCTCCCTCTCCCTTTCTCTCCTTACCCTCTTATTCCTTGATGAGTGACTGGCAATGACCCTAGGAGGAAAATATTTACAGCTTAGTGTCTGCATGCAGCGAAATGTATTTTGCCACAGGTTAAACAGCTCATCCTCACCTTTCCCCAAATGCCTTCCCAGGAACGAACCACTCCATCTCACCGTACTACTGAAGAGAAAACAGATATATCGCAATATTCGCAATATTGGGTTTTGTTTTGTTTTTTTTTTTTTTTGCTTTTTGGTTTTTTGGGTTTTTTTGTTTTGTTTTGGTTTTTTTTTTTTTTTTGCATGAAAAGGACAGTCCTTCAAACCAAGGGCTTTCTTTTATTTGTCCCAAATCGCCTCCCTTCACAAACAAGAAGGGAACCTGTTCTTTTATGTTCCTGGTTGGATCCAAATTAGTCACACATGTGAAAGACGAAGAGGAACTAAGGAACTTCCAGATGTCCTTCTGTTTTCTCCTGGCGTATGTTGTTCCAAAATATATTTTCTTCTGAGAATAACACGTAGACCCTGTGATCTCCTAGTAATCAGATCTTAATCTTATTGTACCCTTAAACTCCGACCTTGCTCAACTGCATAAAGAGTTAAGGCTTTCCTTTTAGCGCCTTCTCCCACATCCACAGAACTGTCTGTATGTGTTGCTCATGAAAGTCTTCTCAACATTTTCCCGACTCTCTCTCACATTCGCTCACCTTGTCTCTGACTTTCTGGCTCTTCACACGCATCCTCTTCCTTCCTGAGGTAATTGAGAACAGAAGGCTTCCTGTCACGTTACTTCCTCACTTATTGCCAAACACACTTTATTTCACATATTTCTTGGGCTCATGCATGTCCCTCGAGTTTACAACAATCCAGAGTTGCTGGATTTCAATTTAGTATTTCCTTTACCACTAAATTCATCTCTATGTTATTGCCGAAGTCTTAGCTGTATGCCAGAAAACTGTATGCCAGAAAATACAACATTTATCTCACAGCGCAGGTGCAAATGGCATATTCTTCAAATGTCTTGCTTTTTACCAGGAGCTATAAAAAACAAAGACTGGGGCCAGGGAGAGGGCTCAGCTGGTACCAGCCCCCAAAGCCTGACAACCTGAGTTCAATTCTTGGAACCCTCACAAAAAAAAAAAAGCCAGATGCAGGAGCGCACAAGTATAACCCAGCCCTGTACATAAATGTGCAAGGTAAAGATGGAAGATTAGAGAGGAAGCCAAGGCCGAACAAGCCTGGAGTATATAACATGATAAAAACAAGAGAGACAAGCCGGGCGGTGGTGGCAGAGGCAGGCGAATTTCTGAGTTTGAGGCCAGCTGGTCTACAGAGTGAGTTCTAGGACAGCCAGGGCTACACAGAGAAACCCTGTCTCAAAAAATCAAAAAAAAAAAAAAAGAGAGACAGTTTCAAGAAGGTAGACAGAACTGGTTACTGAAAGTTGTCTTTTGACACATATATGCCCACTTTGGCACAGGTAGACACACACACACACACACACACACACACACATACACACACACTATCCATACATATGACAATATTATAATTTGGTAAAATTCAGCACACCAAAATTAAAATTGTTTTATATGTGTTTGTCTGTGTGTGTATTTTAATGTCAGCTTTCTGGCTCCAGATGTACTATGTACTCTATAGAGACATCATGGTCACCATTATCCATATAGTTTAAAGCAGGTCAAAGATTTACTGAACTACCATTACATTGTAACAATAATGTAAATGTCTTTGTTTCAATATTCAGAAGTACCCCTAGGCTAAAGTAATATACAAAAAGTAGTTTTACATTCATCAACACTGACATAAACATTTAAAACATAATTGATTAAAAAAATAGTCAAATATACAGAAATTAAATCACACAGATTCTAAGGCAACAAATAGTCCAAAACCAAGGTTGGCAGTGGTAATGGGTGGATATCTCCTGATACCTTCTACTTTCTGCTCCAAGGCCATTCATTTTTTTTTCCTGCAGCATCTTCATCTATTCATGTGCACAGATGCTCTTTGCAGTGTAACATCTGGATCCAGCAACAGCTGGAGGGATTTGAGGCTTGGTCTATAGGTAGATGGCTGTGTCCTCATAACATATAGCATGTTTCTTCCCTGGACCAAACATTTGCAGTTGGACTTTGGATCAAAATCCATTCTCAAGGTATTCCTGAGCATCTTATATTCAAAGCATAGATGTGCATTATCTGTAAAATGGAGGGGATGAAGAGCAAGCTTTCAGAACATATGAGATCCCAGCACTTGGGAGGCAGAGGCAGGTGGATTTCTGAGCAGCCTGGTCTACAGAGTGAGTTCCAGGACAGCCAGGGCTACACAGAGAAACCCTGTCTTGAAAAACCAAAAAAAAAAAAAAAAAAAAAAGAACATGTGAGATGTGAAGAAATGAAAAATTAGATTGTTTTTATTTTCTTGTTTTAAAGCTATTTGCTTAGTTTAGGACTGTAAATTGAATAATCTAATGTAAAATACAAATTTATCTTGTGTGCTAGAAAGAGAGAGAGGGAGAGAGAAGAGAACATGATGTTGAATGTGTAGAAAGGCAGGTAGGGTGATAAGTTAAATTTAGAAGAGGAACATGATAAAATATACTATATAAAAATATAAGGGAAAGCTTCCCTAGATACGATTTAAAAATAAAATTATTATTAAATGATAATGAATAACATCAAGACTTGAAAAAAGAACATGCTATGCTAATGACTACCCTGTTCACAAGTATACACAATAGGTTAGATTCTGCATATGAGAGAAATCACGTAGTTTTTATCTTTCAGAGTCTGAATGACCTCTTAATATTACATATTCTAAGTCCAGTTGTTTTTCTCAAAATTTTATTTTTTCACTTTTACTTAGAGCTAAGTAATATTGTACTGTATGTATGTACCAGTATTTCATTATCCATTCATCTGTTGATGGACACCTAAAGTTGGTTACATTTCTAGGCTATAGTAAATACAGTAGTAACAAAAACAGGGTCCAAATATTTCTATGGAGTAATATGGAGTTCTCTGAGTATATGTGCCAGAGTGAAATAGCTGGGTCATATGTGTTCATGAGAATACGATGTAGGCCAATGAGTTGGGTAGGCAAATGAACATGTGAGTCATGAAAGAAGTCGTAAAGGTAATTGCTGTTATAGATTTTATTCTGTTTTGATCTTTTCCATTTAAGGCTAAGCATATAAAAATATGATTGACAGTGTAAATGTGAAACTCCACCTGAGGTCCAATAGCTTCATTCCAATAGTTCACTGAGGTGCGCAGACTTTGAAATGGAGCAAGTGTTTGAGCGGCCACCTTAACCTAGCTCTGTAATTTTTAGGTTATAGGTTCATTACAGTGAAGTGATTTTTATTTTTAAGCAATTACAAAGAATAAGTGACTATCTCTTAGTTATAATTCTATGGTTTATTTGCTGAAATTCCTAACTTAAATTGCATTCTAGATATGGCGATTTAACCACACAAAAAATAAATTACTAAAATAGCTTTTATATTCCTTGTGCTGTAATCATAATTTTGTAGCAAATGCATAGAAACATTATATAGTATAGAACATTATATAGCATAATAGTATTATTTCTTACAGCAAGTAAGCAAGATTTTAGAGAAAAAAAACATTTGGCTCATGATATAGATTCTGTACTTGGTTTTACCATTGACACACAATGATTAATCAAAGTCTACCAAATCTCTCTGCAGCACCTTCTCATCTGAAAGACTAGCCATTGGTATAGGCATTTTATTTATAACATTTACAGAGAGTCAGTGAATTCTCTGTTTAGGTCTGTACCCCATTTTGGATTATTTATTTTTTGATATCTAATTTCTTGAGTTCTTTATATCTTTTGGATAATAATCCTCTATCTGATGTGGGATTACTGAAAATCTTTTTCTAGTCTGTAGACTGCCACTTTGTCCAGTTGAAGATGTCCTTGTCTTACAGAAACTATCAGGCTTCATGAGGTCCCATTTATTAATTGTGACTCTTAGTGCCTGTGCTATTGATAGTCTTTTCAGAAGGTTATCTCCTGTCGCAATGTGTTCAAGATTATTCCCCACGTTCTTCTCTCTCCTATTCAGTGTATCTGATTTTACATTGAGGATTTTTATTCACTTGAAGTTAAGTTTTGTTCAGGGTAATAGATATGGATCTACTTGCATCATTTTACATGCAAATATCCAGCTTGACCAGCATCATTTTTGAAGATAGTGTCTTCTTTCCAGTGTGTATTTATGGCTTCTTTGTCAAAAATCAGGTGTCCATATATGTGTGGATTTATATCTGGGTCTTCAATATAACTCCATTGATCAACATTTCTATTTTTATGTCAATACTCTGAGTTTTATTACAATAGTAATACTCTGTAGTGCAATTGAAATTTCCAGCAGTTCCTTTATTGTACAGAATTCTTTTAAATGCCCTGGTTTTGTTTTGTTGTTATTTTTGGTTTGTTTATTTTTCCATATGGAGTTAGGAGTTGTCCTAACTGTAAATAATTGTGTTGAAACTTTGATGGAAATTGCTTTGAATCTTTAGGATGGCCATCTATGGTCATCCTAACAGTCAGTCAGTGTAGGATATTTTTTCATCTTCTGATTTCATCTTCAATTTCTTTCTTCAAACACTTGAAGTTTCTATTATTCAAGTTTTTCCCTTGCTTGGTTAGAGTTCCCTCACGATATTTTATTTCATTTGAGGCTATCATAAATGGTGTTATTTCCTTATTTTGGGGAAGCAGGTGGTGATGTCGAAGTGGTGGGGTGTCAGGTAGTAGGAGAGATGAGGTACAGGAAGAGAGTGCAGACAGAGATAACTAGAATTGGTAGGCTATTGGTGGGTAATGTGGAAACCTAATGCAGGGGAAACTACCTGGAATTTATGAAGGTGATCCTAATGAGGATTCTTGGTCCTCATTAGGTCCAAGTCTTAGTCTTGCGAATATGGACTTTCTACTGGATATCTCTTGTTGCCAGGCAAGGATTTCAGGCTGCATTTAATTGGGTTATTGGTCAAGAAGGTCCCACAGAAATCTCCAAGCAACCCAGGCTATTGCTAAAGAAAACAAACAAACAAACAAAAACAACAAGAACAAACCCCTTTTGTCTCCCCCCTCCCCATGCCTGCCACCACACCCTCTCCCACTTATTGGCCCTGGCATTCCCCTACACTGGGGCACAAAACCTTCACAAGGCCGAGTCACAACAGTGTCTGTTGCCTTACAGAAGCTTTGCAACTTTATGAGGTCCCATTTGTCAATTCTTGATCTTAGAGCAGAAGCTATTCGGGTTCTCTTCAGGAAATTTTCCCCTGTGCCTATTTGCTCAAGGTTCTTCCCCACTTTACTTTCTATTAGTTTCAATGTATTTGGTTTGATGTGGAGGTCCCTGATCCACTTGGACTTGAGCTTTGTACAAGGAGAAAGGAATGGGTCAATTTGCATTTCTCTACACGTTGACTACCAGTTGTGCCAGCACCAACTGTTGAAAATGCTGTCTTTTTTACACTGTATGGTTTTAGCTCCGTTGTCAAAGATCAAGTGACCATAGGTGCATGGGTTCATTTCTGGGTCTTCAATTCTGTTCCATTGATCTACCTGCCTGTCACTGTACCAATACCATGCAGTTTTTATCACGATTGCTCTGTAGTACAGCTTAAGGTCTGGGATTGTGATTCCACCAGAGGTTCCTTTATTGTTGAGGATAGTTTTGGCTATCCTGGGTCTTTTGTTATTCCAGATGAATTTGCA
>JADRCD010200963.1:0-32500 GCA_019843815.1 Montemys delectorum
GCCTCGAGTGACCTCAGCCCATCCTGCTCTTTGGCCTGACCCTTCCTTCTAGCCTTCTATCTCTGGAGCCTGTGATCTTCCTGGCTAAGGTCTGGAATGTGTATTAGGATGGAAGAGGAGCTTGAGTCAAGTCCTCCAGAGGGGCTGAGGCTTGTGGAAGTTTATGAAGCCATGCTACACTCTTTTCAGATGGCCTCTCTGTCCTTCGGGTCTCTGAGCCCCTCACAGCTCCCCTGGCCACCATTTCCCTCTTGTGCCGAAGGCTGTGTAACTAGGCCTCTTCTGACTGGAGAACATCGGCCTTCTGTGACTGCTTTCTGAGGGGAAGAATTGTAATTGTAGGTTCCAGCTTCCTGCCTCCTTTCCTTCCCAGGCTGCCTGCCCCTCAACAATCTACCCATTTCATTGCTGCCTTGGCTCGGTAGTTCTCTGACCTCCTGTCCTGGGCAGCCTTCCCTTGGAATTTCACCTTCCATCTGGAGCCTTCAAACCAAGCCTTGAGCATCTTGACCTCAAGGGGAGTGGATGAGGGCTTTGAAGGCTTGGCGGCCATGGAGGCCATGGAGGCCATGGCTGAGACTGGCGAGCTCGGTTACTCTTCTGGCTGTCCCATTTAAGGCTTGCAAGAGGCCTGTCCCACTGAGTTGGGTCTCCTCAATACCATCTCTGTGAGGCCTGTAGATGCTGGCTAAGGGGAAGATACTTTACCAGGTACAGGCAACTGTAATGGAAGGGACCAGGCTTGCTAAGCTTACAGGCAAAGACTGTCCAAAGTCGTGCTCAGAACCAGATGGCAGCCATAAGCCCCATTCTATCTGCCCTGCCCTAAGTAGTTTGGACTACAAAACTGGTTCTGTCTAGTTGGGGGGGAGGGGAAATCCACAGCTCCCTACTTCCCAGTCCCTACTCCCCACCCTCAGGCACCCAGCCCATCTGACCCACTGGGTCTAGAATTGTCTGGGTGTTTTTTGACATCAGAGTTCTTCAGGGAACTGGAGTTCCCGCTTAGACAGCTTAATTACTTCCAGCTGTCCTGATGGGGCTGTGGCTGGTGTTCACTGTCCTTTTCCCACCCACCTTTAGCAGAGGTTCCAAAGCCATCTCTGGATATGTAGGTCACACTGCTTCCCAGCTCACTGGGCCCCCCTGAACCTTCTAGGACTTGAGAACAAAGGTTCTCTCTCCCATGTCATTCAGAACTGCCACTGGCCCTTTTCCTTGGACCCATCTTACAGCCTGTTCTGTACCCAGGGCCTACACATCAGCTTACACCTCTGCAGAAGGGCACCTACACATCGATACACACAGCTAACATGGCTGGGAAGGTGGAGAGGGAGGCTGACCAATCACTTTGCTTTTTTCATACGCAGGTATAAGGCAGTATGGCTTATCTTCTTTGTGCTGGGCCTGGGGACACTGCTCCCCTGGAATTTTTTTATGACAGCAACCAAGGTGAGGTTGGAGTGGGGGCAGGCACTAGGCTCCAAAGCACATGTCCCCTAGGCTTTCAAGACCTAGTTCTGTGCCTTTGGGTACAGAGAGGGACAGAGGTCCCAACACTCAACCTCTGCAAACCCCACAGTATTTCACAAACCGCCTGGACGTGTCCCAGAATATGTCCTTGGTCACTGACCAATCATGCGAAAGCACCAAGGCCTTGGCTGACCCCACAGCGTCCTTGCCAGCCCGGAGTTCTCTCAGTGCCATCTTCAACAATGTCATGACCCTGTGTGCCATGTTGCCCTTGCTGATCTTCACCTGCCTCACCTCGTTTCTGCATCAGAGGTGAGCCTCCCTGTCCTCGATGCCCAGCCAGCTCCTGCTTCCTCAGCCCCAGGCTGGCGTTTCCTGACCCCCACCACTAACCCCCGCCTCTCCTAGGGTCTCTCAGTCTGTCCGGATCTTGGGCAGCCTGGTGGCTATCCTGCTGGTGTTCCTCGTCACTGCTGCCCTGGTGAAGGTGGAGATGGATGCTCTGTCCTTCTTCGTCATCACCATGATCAAGATTGTGCTCATTAATTGTAATCAGGGGATGGGGCTGGGTTGAGATCAGGGTGGGGGTGGTTCAGGTTAAAGCTCCCTGGGAGCCCTGACTGCCAGCCCCTGCTGACCAGCTGTCTTCACTACTCCCCAGCATTTGGTGCCATTTTGCAAGCCAGCCTTTTTGGTCTGGCGGGCGTCCTGCCGGCCAACTACACAGCCCCCATCATGAGTGGCCAGGGCCTGGCTGGCTTCTTCACCTCGGTCGCCATGATCTGTGCCATTGCCAGTGAGTCCAGCTGTGCACCGCTCTGCTTGCTGTTGTGGGGCTGCAGGGTAGGGTGATTTGGAGGGTGGAATGTATCTGAGCTTGTCCACTGTCTGTGTCAGGTGGTTCTGAGCTGTCGGAAAGCGCCTTTGGCTACTTCATCACCGCCTGTGCAGTTGTCATTTTGGCCATAGTGTGTTATCTGGCTCTGCCTCGGACGGTGAGCAAATGGGGGGAGTTAGGGGGGCTCTGCATTTCAAAGCAGGGTATCCTGAAACTAAATCATGGCAAGCTGGGTCCCTGGAGCTTCCCCTGACTCTACTTCTCCCATCTCCCTTGCTGAACAGGAATTCTATCGCCATTACCTGCAGCTCAACCTTGCGGGGCCTGCAGAACAGGAGACCAAGTTGGATCTCATAAGTAAAAGTCTTAATTACTAAAGGAAGTCTGGTAGGGCCGTGTGATGGGAGGGGGATGGTCATAGGCATGTTGTGTTAACTGGCAGCTAGGAGCCAAAGGAGGACACAGCAAGTGTGAGTAGGTTGAGCCGGAGAAGATAGCACAGAGACCTTGTGGGGGTCTTGGCAAGTTGCTCAGTTGGTAAGACTGGGTGCACAAAGCCCTGAGTTTGATTCCTGCTCTGGGCAAGAACCTTAGCGTTGGGAAGGAGAGTCAGAGGATAGGATGCAAGGTTATCCTTGGCCACCCAGTGAGGTCAAGGCCAACCTGACCTACAAAAATCTTGATGAGGAAAGAAGGGAAATTTGGATTACCCTGAATGTCTCAGGCATCTGGACAGAGGTTAGCAGTTTCAGAGGGAACATAGAATAACAGGAGCCTCCTGGGGGAAGGGTTAGCCACAAGGGGCTTGAGTCTGTGGGTTATTAGGGTATAACTATGGGCCAGCCAGTTAAGGGACGTGCCCACCTCCAGCTCATTCTACCTGCTGTTCTGTCTTCCCCAACACTTAAAGATCCTTTTACAACTTCTCACCCAACAGGAGAGGAGCCAAAAGAAAGAAGAGAGGAATCTGGGGTGACAGGCCCCAACTCTCCACCCACCAGCAGAGACCAGTCTATCAAAGCCATACTTAAGAGTGTACGTGGGTCCGGGGTGGCCTGCCTACCCTTCCTCACCCTTCTTTCTCCTTTTGCTGTGTCTACCTTACACCACCTCCCTTTGTGACCTTAGGCTGGGCTTTCTCCTGTCTTCCTATGAATGCTGTGTTTGTGTGAGAGTGTGTGTGTGTAAGTGCAAGTGTGAGTATGAGAGAGATTTTTTTATTTACTTTTATTTTATTTTTTTGGGTTTTTTCAAGAACAGGGTTTTGATGTAGCCCTGGTTATCCTGGAACTTACTCTGTAGTAGACCAGGCTGGCCTTGAACTCAGAGATCAGCCTGCCTCTGCCTCCTGAGTGCTGGATTAAAAAGGGGTACACCACCAGCGTCTGACTCTTTGGTCTTTTGAACCCAGGGTCCTAGATGAATCTCTTTTCTCTTTCCTCTCTCTCCAGATCTGGGTCCCCGCTCTGTCTGTCTGCTTCATCTTCACGGTCACCATTGGGTTGTTTCCTGCTGTGACTGCTGAGGTGGAATCCAGCATTGCAGGCACAAGTCCCTGGAGTAAGTGTGGCCCTGTCACCCCCACCTCCACTCCCCATTTCCCTCCCAGGACGGAGTCACCCAGAGTCTAAAGCAAAATCAAGGGTGGAGTATGGGCAACCTGGGACCCTTCTGCCCAGCTGGATCTACACGGGCCTACTAGACACCCTGCCATTGGCTGGAAACATCTCTTCTGATGCAGAATAAGGAGGCCAAGCCCAGAGGGGGCCAGGTGCTAAATAAGTCTTAATTTCTCTCCTAGAAAGCTACTTCATTCCAGTGGCCTGTTTCTTGAATTTCAATGTCTTTGACTGGCTAGGCCGGAGCCTCACTGCTGTTTGCATGTGGGTGAGTAGAGGATGGGTGGTGGGACCCGTGGGATTCAAGTATCCAACTGAGGCCAAGAGGGACCCCAAGAAAGTATGGTGCGACTGCAGTGTGGCTCTGTGATAGAGGGCTTGCCTAGCATGCATGATCCCTGGGTCCCATCTGTAAAACTGCAAGAAGGGAAAATAAATTAAAAGGGTGGTAGGGTGGGTGTCGAGATGGCTCAGCCGTTAAGAACATTGACTGCTCTTCCAGAGGTCCTGAGTTCAATTCCGAGCAACCATGTGGTGCCTCACAACCATCTGTAATGGGATCTGATGCCCTCTTCTGGTGTCTGAAAATAGCTACAGTGTACTGATTTTAAAAAACAAAACAAAAAACAAACAAAAAAACAACCCCCCCCCCCAAAAAAAACGGGCCGTGGTGTCGCACACCTTTAATCCCAGCACTTGGGAGGCAGAGGCAGGTGGATTTCTGAGCTTCTGAGGCCAGCCTGGTCTACAGAGTGAGTTCCAGAACAGCCAGGGCTACAACAGAGTTTCAGTCTCAAAAAACAAAAACAAAGCAAAACAAAACAAAAAACCTGCAAGAAGAGAAAAATACAGTGTGAAGAGAGCTGTCCTTTTCAAATCTACTTATGTGTAACTATGTGTACAAGTTCATTTGTTTAGTTTATCTATCAAGGCAGGGTTTCTGTATGTTGCTATATGGGAATTTACTCTGTAGACCAGGCTGGCCTGGGACTCCGATCGATTACTCCCTGCTTCACAAGTGCACATGCCACCGTGACCCAGCTAAGATTTCTAAATTGTGTGTGTATGTGTGTGGGGGGGTGGTGGTGCATGTGAGTGTAGTGCCCACAGAGGCCAGAAGAGGACATCAGCTTCCCTGAGTTGGAGTTAGAGGAGATTGTGAGCTCTGGAAACTAAACCTGGGTCTTCTGCAAGAGCAGAAGTCTAACTATTGAGCCATCTCTAGCCCACGTGTGCAGTTCTTAGGTGTGTAGCCTGGCAGAGGTGTGCATGTGCATGTCCTCCACCTCTACGAGAAGTACTTGGGGCTTGGCACTGTTGCTCAGTCAATAAGACTGCATACTTCATGAAGCCCCAAGTTTAACCCACAGCACCTCACAGCACCCAAAACCCCAGCACATGGTAGCTAGAAACAGGAGGATCAGGAGTTCAAGGTCATTCTTGGCTACACAGTGAGCTTGAGGCCTGCCTGGGATACATGAGACCTTGTCTTAAAAACAAGAAAAATTGATATCCCATAGGTTCTACTGTGCCCCTAGCAATCAGCACTTGAAAGGTATCCAGGCCTAGAGGTCTTATCCAAGTCCTTGGGGCCCTGAGGAGACCATGAGGACTGACACCTGATGAAGCTCTGCCTGTTCTTGCAGCCTGGTCAGGATAGCCGCTGGTTGCCGGTTTTGGTCGCCTCAAGGATTGTGTTTGTCCCCCTGCTGATGCTCTGCAATGTGAAACCGCGCCACTGCGGTGTGCAGCGGCACCACTACATCTTTAAGCATGACGCCTGGTTCATTACCTTCATGGCTGCCTTTGCCTTCTCTAATGGCTACCTCGCCAGCCTCTGCATGTGCTTCGGGCCCAAGTGAGTGGGGCCACGGGGGAATCTGGTGACATCAGGCAGGACTTAGAGGGAGATTGGCAGTGGGAGAGCCCCTCCCATCTCAAAGCTGCTAGGAGCTGGAGCTGGAGGTTGTGAGGGGCAGTGGAGATGAGAGCTTGCTAATGCGCTCCTGCTGAGTTGTGTGGGAGGGGATCACGGTAAGGTGGAGGATGGTCCCAGGAAGTGGGCTGGGATTGGGAGTTTAGAAAGGTATGGGGGGGGAGGGGGCAGGGCTGGGCTTGGCTCTCCTAAGATTACCCTGTCTTTCCTTTTAGGAAAGTCAAACCAAGTGAGGCAGAGACAGCAGGAAACATCATGTCCTTCTTTCTCTGTCTGGGCCTGGCTCTGGGAGCTGTACTGTCCTTCTTGTTAAGGGCACTTGTGTGACCCTGTGAAGACAGAAGAACTACACTGCCTGCTTCCTGCTCACTTCCTGCCCTGCCAGGGACAAGCAGGGGTCCAGAGGGGCTGCTCTTTTCTAGCCGACTTCTGCTTTCTTCTGGACTGTGCTGGGCCCAGATGTCCAGGAGCCAGGGATGGACTGTGGATGGACTTGGGATTAGGGGTCAGAATGGCAAGGGAGCAATGGTCTCTGACTGATAGCTTTGACTGATCCCCGCTTAAGCCAAGCGCAAGAGACTCCAGGACCAAGAAAGATCTTCTGTCTGCCTATCCCAAGGATAAGGTGGAGACAGGTGGCTGACTGGTGTATCTGTGATCTGATGTCCCTCTCCCTTCTTCCTTCTGTGCCTGTTCCATGTCCCCAGCCCTTGTCATTTTACTGCCTTTTTTATACTGACAGAAACCAGGTGCCTTCTGAGGCCATCTGATTAAATAAACATTTTTTTTTTTCTCCATAACTCTTGTGCATCCTCCCAAGGTTTAACTCCTTGGAGAGAAGGCTGGCAGTCTGAGTCTAGGTTTCTGCATGACTCAAAGCTGGGCCTGGGTATAAGGGGAGGATACAGTCCTTCAGTCTCAGAGGGGCTGCAGCGCCCCCTGCTGCGGCCACAGGGGAGGGACAGGTCTGGAGCCAAGGCACCCCACCCAGATTGGCCCAGATTTAGAAAGACTTAATTTTTTGGAGACAGAATGTAGCCCGAATGGTCTTCACATTCCGTAAGTGCCTGAAGATAGTCTTGAACCACTCCTCCTGCCTTTGCCTCCTATGTACCCTCATGTCCTGGATCTAGGGATCAAGTCCAGGGCTTTGTGCATGCTAGGCAAGCGCTCTGCTAGCTGAGCTATGCCCCAGTCCTTCTTATTTTAAAGGCCTGGAAATGGAGGCAGCTTTGTCTTCATGGCTACCTTCCCCTCCCCCACCAATGCTGTCCTCAGCCCCTGGAATGAACTCTGCCAAACTGGCCAGCACCACCCCCAGCTCCTGGCCATGCTCCCACATCCCTGGGCAGGGAAAAGGCTGAGGCCTGGGCTCTCCCTTACCTTGGCTCCAGGCCCTGACACCAAAGCCCAGGCTGCCAGACTTCCTGGAGAACAACGGGCCTATGTGTCCTCATGTTGGCATTGGACCTTCCCGTTCTCCAGCCATACTGTGGTCTGAGGAAGGGCAGGTTGGTATGGGATGTGAGACTCTCAGTGGAGGGGACCATGCCACTGCTGCTCCAGCTCAGGATTGACTGGAACCGAGAGAAAAGCTCTGGTACTCTTCGTCTTCCAGCCCTGGGAAGCAGCTCAGGCTTTTCCTAGGAAGGCAGCAGCTTTGGCCCTGGCCCCCCTCCCCCAAGGCTGCTTGCTCTCTCTCCTTTACCAGCTGATGGCTACAGAGTTGGCCCTACTGTTGGGACTTCCTTTTTCACAGAAATTTCATTTAAACTAGTGGTTCTCAAACTTCCTAATGCTTCAACCCTTTAATATAGTTCCTGATGTGGTGAGTCCCAACTATACAATTATTTTTGTTGCTGTTTCATAAGTGCAGTTCTGCCGCTGTTATAAGTCGTTCTGTAACTATGTTTTCCACTGGTCTTGGGTGACCCCTGTGAAAGGGCCCTTAGACCCACCCCCAAAGGGATCACAAGCCACAAGTTGAAAACTGATCTGAACAAAGCCTTCAGACTTCCGTGGATGGTAGTGTTTTGTGTTGTTCTGGTTTGTTTTTGTTTTGTTTGTTGAGACAGTTTCTCTGGCTATCCTGTTATCCTGTTATCTGGATAACCCTGGCTATCCTGGAACTCTGTAGACCAGGCTGGCCTTAAACTCAGAGATCCACCTGCCTCTGCTTCCCGAGTCTTGGGATTTAAAGGTGTGCGCCACCATGGCCTGGCTTATTTTCCATCCTGTTTTTGTTGTTGTTATTGTTTTGTTTGTTTGTTTGTTTTTTCGAGACAGGGTTTCTCTGTGTAGCCCTGGCTGTCCTGGAATTCACTCTGTAGACCAGGCTGACCTCAAACTCAGAAATCCACCTGCCTCTGCCTCCCAAGTGCTGGGATTAAAGGTGTGCGCCATCACTGCCCAGCCTATTTTCAATTCTCTTTCTTTCTTCTTTCTTTCTTTCTTTCTTTCTTTCTTTCTTTCTTTCAATTCATGTGCATTTGGTGTTTTTGCTTACATGTATGTCTGTGTGTGAGAGCATCTGATCCTTTGGAACTGGAGTTAAAGGCAGTTGTGAGCTGCCATGTGGTTCCTGGGAATTGAATCCAGGTCTCCTGGAAGAACAGCCAATGCTATTAACCACTGAGCCATCCCTCCCTCCAGCCTCCAGTTGCTGGTTCTCAGTTCTTACTAAGGCCAAGCTGACTGGTGGGTAGGGGGTTAAATGTGTCATTGTACCAAGCACTGCTGTCTATGACTAGTTTGTCAAAACTGCATATGTGCCCGAGCAGTGGTAGCTCATACCTTTAATGCCTGCACCCGGGGAGGCAGAGGCAGGCAGATCTGTGAGTTCAAGGCTGTTCTGGTGGTCTACAGATTGAGTTCCAGGATAGCCAGGGCTATACAGAGAAACCATGTTTCAAACAAACAAACAAACCAACTAACCGACAAACAAAAAACCCCAGCATATATCTAAGCTGTTAGAGATTGCCTTCCTATGCTATCTGGTTCAAACTGCCGGTTCCCTACTTATGAGGCAAGCTAAAAATACAAATGAGTCTCTCCTGCTTGCCCTTAGCTCCACTGACTGACTTCCTCCTTGTACTGAAACTCCAAGGGGCCTAGCAGCTCTCTTCTTTCAGCACTGGTACCCTCTGGGGAACCTGAATTTCCTCCCAAACTCTTCAACCTCCTACCTGCAGGCTAGCTCCTGGGCTCCTCTAACCCACCCCATGTGTGGATACAAGGAACTAGTGCGAGTGTAATTACTCACTTTTTAAAGATTTGTTTTATGTATATGAGGACACTGTTGCTGTCCTCAGACACAGCAAAAGAGGGCATCAGATCCCATTCATTACAGATGGTTGTGAGCCACCATGTGGTTGCTGGGAATTGAACTCAGGACCTCTGGAAGATCAGCTGAGCCATCTCTCCAGCCTTGCCTCTCCCATCTCTTTGACAGTTTTTCTGTGTAGCCCTTGGAACTTGCTGTCTAGAGATGCTCCTGCCTCTGCCTCCTAAGTGCTGGGATGTAAGGCGTGCGCCTCCACTGCGCAGCCTGTAACTATTTCTTTTTTTTTTTTTTTTAAACTGGAAGACTTGGTCTTAGCTTTTCAGAAGAGTGTTGAAGATTCAACAAGATGGCTATGCATCCTGGGTGGCTGGGTACTCACTCCCGAGGGCTAGGATTGAGGTAAGGCAGCATCACAAGGGAACTTTTGTGCAGCGATTATAATGGGCGTCTCTCCCAGGGATGTGCGCTTACTTCCCCAAAGTTTCCTGATGCTTGAGCAGCCACCATCTGCTTGTGAAATTCTCTTCCTCTTCCGGCACCCTAGGGGCATTTGTGATGTGACTTATCTCCCATCTTCTTTGAGCTGAAAGTGCTGTTCCTGGCTCCTAGTGGTGGTCTGAAGACATCTGAGCACGTGACACCTCACTTTACACTATCTCATGCCACAGCTATGTGGTAGCATTCATTGCTCTTGTCCTTGAATGTTAGTAGGCTCTCAACCCCAGCACTGACCTGAATGGCTGTCGGGGGACATTTATGATTCTGCCACCAGTGTTGAAGAAAATAGCTGGAATATAATCATTTTCCCCCAAAGTCTTTTTTAAAAAATTATTTTATGTACATTGGTATTTTGCTTGCACGTATATCTAGTTGCAGACAGTTGTGAGCTGCCATGTGGGTCCTGGGAACTGAACCCAGGTCTCTGGAGGCACCACCTTGAAGGTCAAGGAGCATCAGGACCCAGTGTAGGTCACTTCTGCTTCCTGGGAGGGAGGGAGCAAGGGACTGCCAGGTATCCTTCCTGCCACAGAGTTGAACGTCACTTCCTGACATCTCTGTTCAAAGCAGTCTATTGAGCTTCTGTCTTCTGGATGGCTGCCACTGGCGTACAAGTCCCTTCTCTGTGTGCTTCAAGGTGGTGATGGTTGCAGAGCGCCCCCTAGTGGTCACAACCTACCACTGCAATTGAGCAGACCAGTGATTGCAAGGATGTTTGCTTTTTGGGTGTTTACATGAGAAGACTGGAACATTCTACCATTGTTTAAAAACCCGTTTGGTACAGAAAAGAGGAGATGTGAAAACAAGAGTAAAGGGAAGCAGAGAGACAGGAGAACCTCAATTCTCACCAAAACTAAATTGTTCGTAGAATTAAGTTGACAGCAATTCAGGAATGGATGTGAGCAGAGAGCTATGCTGCATGGCCAGCGCAGACAAACAGGAAAGAATGACTGCAGGAGGTTGGCCAGAATGATGATGTCACAGCTAGGCTGGCAGTCTATGCAGGTCCCTAGGGACCGTCGAATTCCTAGGGTAGGAATGGCCAGCAGAGTCCTGAACTTCTTAACCCATCCCTGATTCTGTGTTCTAGCCAGGCCCTAAGCCTTGAAGCCCACACTTACTGTGTTTGTCTTCAGGGTGTGTCCATTCAGCCCCTACCGCTCCTGTAGTACTGAGTACCTGGGACTTTCTGGCTCCTGCGGGGAGGCTGGGGCGATGGGGGATGGGAGGGAGTGCTAAGTGTGGATCAGCAGAGCCCAAGACAGCAGCAACCTCTTCCTTGGCCTTTGCTGGGGGGTCGGGGGGAGTGGGAGGGGGCTCTTGGCTTGAATTCAGATCCATAGAATTGCCTTGGGTCCAGCTGTTCAGTTCCTCAACATGGAATGCTAACATCAGGAAGAGCCTGCCCAGGGAATTCAAACCATGAGCCCAGAGTGTTACAGTTAAGAAGATAAGTCTTAACTCTGCAAGGGCCCCTGGTAACCAGGATGAGTCTAAGCATCCTGAGGTGGCCCACCTAAGATACCTGCTCCCCTCCCCCACACCTCTAGGCTCTGAAAGCTTGAGAACCAAGCTATACTTGCCCAGTTACCATTTCTTCCTCTTCCTCCTCCTCCTCCCCCTCCTCTTCCTCCTCCTCCTCCTCCTCCTCCTCCTCCTCCTCCTCCTCCTCCTCCTTCTTCTTCTTCTTCTAAGAATTATTTATTTAGCCAGGCAGTTGTGGCACACGCCTTTAATCCCGCACTTGGGAGGCAGAGGCAGGCAGATTTCTGAGATCGAGGCCAGCCCGGTCTACAGAGTAAGTTCCAGGAAAGCCAGAGCTACACAGAGAAACCCTGTCTCGGAAAGAGAGAGAGAGAGAGAGAGAGAGAGAGAGAGAGAGAGAGAGAGAGAGAGAGAGAGAGAGGATTCTGTAGCCAGGCATGGTGGCACATGCCTTTAATCACAGGACTCAGGAGGCAGAGGCACGGGGATCTCTGCGAGTTTGAGGCCAGCCTGGTCTAACAGAATGAGTTCAAGGACAGCCAAGGAATGCTACACAGTGAAACCCTGTCTCGAAACAAAAACAAAACAACCAAAAGATGCTACTGTAAACTACAAGGTTCTAGAGGACTCTCTCACCCTACCCACACCCCGGGCAGGAAAGCTCTAGGGAAAAACCACAAGGGGTTGCTGCTCTTCTGCCCTCTGGCACACTAGAAACTCCCATCCATCCACACACCCAGGAATCCCGGGCCTGGCATTTGGAACTCGCAGCATGTGGAGTGAAAGCTTGAGTCCTTGATGTGAATCTCTGCCACCCAGTCCCATAGCTGAGGACACAGGCACAGAGCACAGCAAACGGCTCAGAAGTGCAGTCAGCTGAGACCCGTGTGCAGCCAGTGCCTGGGGCAGAGCAGGAGGCAGGCAGGTAGGGTGTGTGTACTGCGCCAGCCTGGCCCTCCTCTGACCAGTCAGCTCCAGAATAACTTCCATTTAGGCTACTCTTTAATTTCCCTTGAAGGGGCTGGGAGCACTGGAGGAGGTCAAGTCTGAGAGGACTGTGTGGTAGAAGAGAAGGCAGGGCTGGTTGGTTAGGTACACAATTTAGAGACACTGGTCATTGGAACACAGGAAAATGGTCATGAGTGTTTTAATAGGGCACACTAATGAGGTCCCATTTATATTTTGAGAATATAGTAGGTCACAAATCCTGTCCCTTTTATAACCATACCACCATTAGTGATTCTGTACTTGCCCATAACTTTAGCTATCAGCTTGGTTAGGCCTGCATCTTCCATCCAAGTCCGGTTTGGATCTCTCCCATCTATCCCTCTGCCTGCTGGACAGCTGTTTTTTTATTTTGTTGTTTTTAAGATTTGCTTATTATGTATACAGTGTTCTCTCTGCATGTACACCTGAAGGCCAGGAGAGGGCGCCAGATCTCATTATAGATGGTCAGGAGCCACCATGTGGTTGCTGGGAATTGAACTTAGGACTTCTGGAGGAGCCGACAGTGCTCTTAACCTCTGAGCCATCTCTCTAGCCCTGGACAGCTGTCCTCGATGCCCACAGCTGCCTACAAGAGGTATCTGTCTCCCTCCAATCCAGGAATACCCAGTCCCCTACCCCACAAGGTTTCACTATGTAGTTTAGTCTAGCTTTGAACTCACTAGTGTCACTTAGGATATCACCTCACAGTTGTAACTTAGGTTGGCCTCCAACTCATTATGTAAATAACCCAGGCTGGTCTGCAACTGACATCCTCATGCCCCCAGTTCCTGAGGGCCGGGATTACAAGCACACACCAGCCCCAGCATTCAGCCCGTACACCCGTACACTCTGTCCTTAGGAAGGGCTCCTTCTCTCCTCCCCTGCTGGCTGGCCTCCCTGCCCTTAGCCTTGACCTTCTCTAAGGCTCCCCTGTGAAAGCTCCAAGCTGGGTTTTGTGTGCTCACTATTTAGGTCTCCTCCCTTCCTTCCCTTCCTGCTTCTGGTTCTTCCTTGTCTGAGCATGCTTTCTCCTTCTCTCAGTCTCTAGCTGAGGCAGGGTTTCAGGAAGCCCAGGCGTCCTTTGTAGGTCAGGCAGGCTTTACCTCTTCTCCTTGGTTCTAGGATTGCATAGTCACCGGTTTTATTTACTTGAGACAAGGTCTCACAACGTAATCCTAGCTGTTCTGGAACTTGCTACGTAGAGCGAGCGGTCTGGGCTCAAACACACAGAGATTTACCTGCTGCCTTGTGCCATCATACCTGGATTCACAGTCACTGATTTTAACAAGTCTTCTAAATGGGTCGTTAGTTTTCTTGATGGTGCCAGTAATAGTAACATGTTTTTTAACATAACAGAAAACTTGGTGACATCAGTTTCCCACCAGCTGTCAGAGACACGGGCTGGATAGAGGCCTCTGCTCCCATTCCTCACAACTTCATTGTAGCACTTTCCTTGCCAGACTTTGTTCATTACCAGTCCTGAAGAATCACTGCCTCCAATTGGCCAACCTGAAACATCTGGTTCTGAGCATCCTTTAAACATCTGGTTCTGCTTTAGCAATGCCTAGCTTCAGGGGCTGGAGAGATAGCTCAACATCTGGAAGATGCTCTTCCAGAGGTCCTGAGTTCAATTTTCAGCAACCACATGGTGGCTCACAATCATCTATAATGTGATGTGATGCCCTCTTGTTTGTTTTTTTTTGTTGTTTTGTTTTTGTTTTTGTTTTTGTTTTCGAGACAGGGTTTCTCTGTGTAGCCCTGGCTGTCCTGGAATTCACTCTGTAGACCAGGCTGGCCTGGAACTCAGAAATATACCTGCCTCTGCCTTCTAAGTGCTGGGATTAAAGGTGTGCGCCACCACTGACTGGCCTGTTTGCCATTTTTAATAAGGCACTTAACAGGCTTGACTTAATAAACTTAACTCAATGGCTAGATAATCTATCTGGGAAATTTACAAATATTAACAGTCAAGTTTGAGTTAAGTAACTCATATTTATTTTTCCAGCACTTAGAATTTGGGGAGTTCCAGGGCAGCCTGGGCTATGCAGTGTTCTGCAGGCTAACCTGGGCCATGGAGTGAGACCCTGCCTTAAAACGATGATGGAGCCAGAGAGATGAATCAGGGGTTAAAAATCACTGAATGCCCTTCACAGAGCACACATGGCAAGCACACATGGAAACAAAACACCTGTAGACAGGCTCGGCGTGCCTGCAAGCACCTTTGATCCCAACACTCGAGAAGCAGAGGAGAGTTGGTCTCTGAGTTTGAGGACAGCTTGGTATACACAGCAAGTTCTAGGACATCGAAGACTACACAGAAAGACTGTCTCAAACAAACAAAACAAGACACCACCACCTATATACATTTAAAAAAACCCTACACAGGGGAGCTAATAAAATTCTTATCTCGCTGGGTGTGGTGGCACATGCCTTTAATCCCAGCACTTGGGAGGCAGAGGCAGGCGGGTTTCTGAGTTCAAGGCCAGCTTGGTCTACAGAGTGAGTTCCAGGACAGCCAGGGCTACACAGTGAAACCCTGTCTCAAAAAAACAAAACAAAACAAACAAACAAACAATTCTTATCTCACCATGTCTACAACAGGGATAATAGAAAAATTGAAAATGTAAAAAGTCAAATTTTAAATTGTTTTTTTTTTTTTTGTTATTAGTGTATATGGATGGGTGCCAGTGAACATTTGGATGTCAGAGGATAATTTTGGGAATGTGATTTCCTCATCATACTGTGAGTTCTGGGATTGAATTCTGGTTTTGAAGCTTGCTTAGCAAATACCTCCTTCACTGAGCTGCCTAGTGGCATAAACTACTTTGCATCAAAGAAAAGCCAGGCCTCCGAGCAGACTCCCATACTCAGCACTTAGGATGCAGCGGTAGGTAAGGTGACCAGGAGCTGCAGGCTCTCTGTGGTCTACTGAATGTTGTGGGATATATCAAACACAGTCTTGTAAATGTGTAGCCATTAGCCCTCAGGTTGGGAAAGTTTAATGTGCTAAATTCTAAATTTAGGAAATAGAAAACAAGCTGGGCGTGGTAGCGCACACCTTTAATCCCAGCACTTAGGAGGCAGAGGCAGGCAGATTTCTGAGTTCAAGGCCAGCCTGATCTACAGAGTGAGTCCAGGACAGCCAGGGCTATACAGAGAAACCCTGTCTCAGGAAAAAAAAAAAAAAAAAAAGGGAATAGAAAACAAAGAAAGAGGGCTAGAGAGATATGGCTCAGAGGCTTAGAGCACTGGCTGTTCTTCCAGAGGTCCCTGGTTCAATTCCCAGCAACCACATAGCAGCCCTCCTAAACTGTAACTCAAGTTCCAGGAGATCAGACACCCTCACACAAACATTCATGCAGGAAAAATACCAATGCACATAAAATTAAAACAAAACAAAAAGAAAGAAAGAAAGAAAGAAAGAAAGAAAAAAAAGAAAGAAAGAAAAGAAAAGAAAAGATCTTGGTGAGCTGGGACAGCAGGTGAGATTGCTGGCCACTCTGGCAGAATATCAGGTTCAGTTCCTGGCATCCATGTTGGATGGTTGCTAACCACCTGTAACTCCAGAGCTCTGGTGGTGCTCTGATGCCATCTTCTGGCATCAACAGATTCTTTGGAACTGGAGTCACAGGTAGTTGTGATCACCCGCTGTGGGTACTAGAAACCAAACTCAGACTCTGTGGAAGAGGAGAGTCTCAGTTAGGGTTTCTATTGCTGTGAAGAGACACCATGACCTAAGCAACTCTTAGAAAGGACAACATTTAATTAATTGGGCTGGCTTGCAAACCAGCTTCCAGTTGCAGAGGTTTAGTCCTTTATCATCGTGGTGGGAAGCATGGCGGTGTGCAGGCGCCCTTGATGCTGGAGATGCAGAGAGTTCTACATCTTGAGCTGACGGCAGTGAGGAGGAGCCTGTCTTCTACAGGGCAGACCTTGAGCACAGGAGACTTCAAAAGCCGAATACCACAGTGTCACACTTCCTCCAACAAGGCCAGACCTCCTAATAATGCCACACTTATGGGTCCAGTGTATTCGAACCACCACAAGCAGCAAGAAGATTTAACTGCTGAGCCATCTCCACCACTCCAGTCTCCTGCCTCAGCTTCTGGAGTGATGGAATGATAAATTTGAGTGTTACATTCATTTGGGACTTGATTTATTTTGCCTTATGTTTGGTTTTTTGACACAGAGTCTCTCTGTGTAGCCCTGGGTGTCCTAGAACATTCTCTGTAAATCAGCTGGCCACAAACTCAGAGATGTATATGCCTTTGCCTTACAGGTATTGGAATTAAAGGTGTGCATTTCCGCTACCTGGCTGAGACTGATTTATAACCTAAAATATGATTAATATTTATAAATGTTCCAACTATTTGGGGGGGGGGGAAGGTGACGACACATCAATAGGATCTCACTACATAGACCTGGCTGGCTTGAAACTTGCTATGTAGACCAGACTTGCTTTAAACTCACAGAGATCTTCCTGCTTCTGCCTCTTAAGTGTTGGGTTTTGGTGTTTTTTTTTGTTTTTTGTTTTGTTTTGTTTTTTTTTTGTTATGTTGGGTTTTTTTTTGGTTTTTCGAGACAGGGTTTCTCTGTGTAGCCCTGGCTGTCCTGGAACTCACTCTATAGACCAAGCTGGCCTGGAACTCAGAAATCCACCTGCCTCTGCCTCCCAAGTGCTGGGATTAAAGGCATGTGCCACCACTGCCCAGCTTTTAAGTGTTGGG
Source organism: Montemys delectorum (assembly GCA_019843815.1). Lineage (NCBI taxonomy): Eukaryota > Metazoa > Chordata > Mammalia > Rodentia > Muridae > Montemys > Montemys delectorum. The sequence goes on from JADRCD010200963.1 coordinate 16,847, forward strand.
ATTAAAGGTAGGTGCCAGGTTCCCAGGCAAATGCTCCAACTTTCAAGATGGCCCTGGGAAGATGGCTCAGCTATTAAGATCAACTGCTGCACAATCATGAGGACTAGACTTTGGATTCCAGCTCCCAGGTAACCAGCCGGGGTGTCTTGCACATACCTGTATAACTCTGGCTCTGAGGGATTCAGCTGCCTTTGTGTAGGTGTGGATTTGAGTAGCCTCACACACGGCTGCACAGGCAGGCAGGCAGGCAGGCATGCACACACAGAAAACAACTAGACACTCTCAGGAGAGCTAGGGGCTTAAGCCCAGTGGTAGACCTCTTGTCTAACATTTGAGAGAGGCCCTGCTTTAGTCCCTGGCCAGCAAAGAAACAAAGGGAGAGAGATTTGACTTCTTGTGTGTGAGGTTCTGCTGCTGTGTGTGTGTGTGTGTGTGTGTGTGCGTGCGTGCGTGCGTGCGTGCGTGCGTGCGTGCGTGTGTGTGTGTGTGTGTGTGTGTGTGTGTGTGTGTGACAAGACTCTGTGAGCTACCCTAAGGTCCTCTGGAAGACCAGCAAGCTCTCAACTGCTGAATCATCTCTCCAGCCTGAGATTCCCTTCACACACACCAGACAGGGTCCTGTATAGTCCAAGCTAGCTTCTATGGAGTGCAAAGATAACCACAGAACTTTGATTTCCAGCTTCTACCTCCCAAGCACTATAAAATGATGAGAATGAGCCACTAGGACAGGTGCATTCAGTGTAGGGAATCCAAACTCGGTCTTCGTGCATGCCAGCCACAGACGCTCTACGAGCTAAGCTACGTTCCAGCCTTAAAAATATTTCCATCTGGGGAGCGGGAGAGATGGCTCAGCAGTTGAGAACACTTGTTGCTCTTGCAGAAGATGGGGTAAGGTTCCCAGAGTTTGGGTGTGGCTTGCAACCACCAGTAACTCCAGTTCTAGAGGTAGACTGCTTTCTCCTGATCCCAAGGGTATATGTGCATGCGTGGTGCACAGACAGGCTGGCCAAGCACCTGTACACATAACACTTAAAACCAAACAGAGCCGGGCGGTGGTGGCACACGCATGCCTTTAATCCCAGCACTTGGGAGGCAGAGGCAGGCGGGGCTCTGAGTTCGAGGCCAGCCTGGTCTACAGAGTGAGTTCCAGGACAGCCAGGGCTACACAGAGAGACCCTGTCTCAAAAAGCCAACCCCCCCCCTCAAAAAACAAAAAAAAAACCCAAAACCCAAACAGATAAATAGGACGATTTTTAAAAACATATTCAAAACCTAATTTAGAGAGGCTAAAATTCACATGTAGTGTCATTTTCCCTTATCAAAATACTACTTTAACTCAGGCCCGGTGACATTTGTTCGTCCCAGCATTCTGGACACTGAAGCAGAGTAGTCTAGACAACATTGGGAAACTGGTTAAAAACAAAAACAAAAAGCGAGGTGTGGAGAGTGAAGGGAAAGGGGAGAGGAGTTGGTTTTATTGTTCTGATTTTTTTTTCTCCAATTCACTAACAATTGTAAAAATAATTCTTTGCCTACAAGTCGTACAAAAACAAGCATGGGGCCCAGGAGCGGCAAGTAGTGACCTGTTAATAGCTGTTTTGGCTGGCCACTCTCCAACAGCTTCTGCTGGATCAAGAATAAACCGTATCTTAGGAACAATGGCGGTTGCAGCTGCTGCAGGGACTCAGGCTCCAGGAGGCTTATGGGAGGGGGTGGGGGTGTTAAGGCTGTCTCTAGGGGCCTTCCCCACTCATTGGGTTAGAGCTCAGCGTGGCACCTTAGGCCTTTTATAACTGAGCCCCAGCCTGCATGGCTGCTTTCTGAGCCCACCCTCCCTTCCAGAAGGGCTTTCTTTCTAGGTCACTAGAAGTCTCCTGGCTTATTTTGTCTTCTGGGCAGACCTCTGCACTACCCTGAGTCCACAGGTCCTAACCCTGTCTCTTTCCTTAGGCCATCCAGGTTCATCCTTAGGTTGTTAGGAGCCCAAGTGAGCTGAGAGTTCTAGGCACCTCTTTTTTTTTTTTTTTTTCTTCAAGACAGGATTTCTCTGTGTAGTCCTGGCTGTCCTGGAACTCACTCTGTAAACCAGGCTGGCCTTGAACTCAGAAATCCACCTGCCTCTGCCTCCCAAGTGCTGGGATTAAAGGCGTTCGCCACCACTGCCCAGCGAAGACAAGGACAATACTTAATTGGGGATGGCTTACAGGTTCAGAGGTTCAGTCCATTATCACCAAGGCAGGAGCACGGCAGCATCCAGACTTCCTAATAATGACACTCCCTGGGCCAAGCATATACAAACCATCACACACACCCCAAGAAAAGAATTTATCTTTTGTGTGTGTGTGTATGGGCACAAGGGCACAGTGCACATGAAGTTAGAAGACAACTTCAGGAGTCAGTTTTTTTTCTTTCTTCTTCTTCTTCTTTTTTTTTTTTTTTTTTCGAGACAGGGTTTCTCTGTGTATCCCTGGCTGTCCTGGAACTCACTCTGTAGACCAAGCTGGCCTTGAACTCAGAAATCCACCCGCCTCGGCCTCCCAAGTGCTGGGATTAAAGGCGTGTGCTACCATTGGCCGGCAGTTTTTTTCCTTTCACCATGGGATCTGGAATCAAATTGAAGTTTAGGCTGTCAGGCTTGGAGGGAGGAGAAGGGTAAATGCTTTTACCCATGGAGTGAGTCATCGAGATCCCTAACCTTCCTCCCCCTTGGTTTTTGAGATAGACTCTGCTAGTATAACCCTTAACTGGTCTGGTACCGTGTACTTGGGATTGCAGGCATCCTCCTTTCTCAACCACCTTAATACTGAGGTAGACATGTGCCAGCACACCAAGGTCAAAGGAATCTCTAGGTTGATGCACAATGATTTTTCGGCTTTAATGCAACAGGATCTCACTCTTAGCCCACGTTGGCCTGTAATGCGCACTCCTCTTGCCTACCCCATTCTGGAATTACAGGTATGCTCCATGCCACCATGCCCAGTGAATTTTTCCCAACTGAGGAAGTCCCAGGAAGCTGCAGAGGAGCCTTGGTCCTGTCGCTGTATGGGGACAGCCAAAGGGAGACTCACGCAGAGGAGAGCCTCCGGGCCTGCTTCAGACTTGGGTCCTGGCAAGAGAGAGTACACTCCTGTCCCCATTGACTCTGGGTTTAGTGACCCCATTATTTACAGAGCACTTCATTTTCCTATCTATGAAATGTATAGAGTAGCTTTCAACCACCCAGAGGCCACTGAGAGGCAGTCAGTGTTGTTTGTGAACTAGGGAATCCAGAGCTTGGTGGGTCGTTGGGAAACACTCTGTTTGGGAGTTCAATGTCCAGCCCAGAGACCAGCTAGGCTCCTTTTGCTGAGAGAGGGTATGAGTGTTAAAGTTTCTGGTTTCAGATTATGAACCAATCCAGCACCCTAGGGCCTTCTGAGCAATCCTACCCAGTGTCTCCACGTATACTGATGTCTTTATAGGCTGTGCGGATACACACACACACACACACACACAATACAATTAAGGAGAGGATAACAGTGCAGGATGGGATCATAACAGATGAAGTCGACTGGGACAAGGAAGAATGCAACTGCTGTTTAACAATGAATGCACATGAGATAGACTGCATGCAAGCACCAGGAACAAAGGTGTGGGCTGTGGTGGTGTGGGGACACCGGCCAGAGTGAGCTAAGAGAGCAGAGGAACATCTGCAGAGCACTAAGTGGCCATTCTCTCCAGGAGGGCTCATCAGTCCAACAAGCTTCCAGATGCGGCCTTGGAAAAAGGCAAGGCTAGACCGGCAGCTGAAGGGCAGGCAAGGCATGGCGGGCCACCTTTAGAACAGAGGCCCTGGCACAACTTGCTTCTGGCTCCTGGAACTGGGCCAGCCTGTGACCAGCATCTTCATGCGGATGCCTAGAGCTCCCGCTAATCTGAAAAGATGGGGACCTCCTCCTCTCTAGGGCCAAAGAACTGCAGTAGGGAAGAAGGCTAGGAAAGCGAAACCAGCTTGAGAAACAGCTTGTGCTCGCAAAGGCAGGGCACACGTCCCCGCGCGCCGCGTACGTGGGCGACCAGGGGTGGGGAGCGTTCTACTCAGTAGCGTTCGGTTCTCTGTTCCCTGGAAGGTGTCCGCAGTGCCTCACCCCCACAGCCCCCGTGCCCTGGGACCGATCCAGGCCAGCCATCCCTCCCTCCGCGCTCCCCACCCCCTGTAATGTGGGCCTCCTAGGGCTACGCTTAGAGGGTCGTCCAACCGTGGCCCGCGGTACGGAGAGTGGGGAGAACAGCTCCCCAGGTTAAGATCACGGCAGGAAAAAAAAAAAAAAAATCAACCAGGCGAGCGGCGAGGAGGACACAGCCCCCGCCGCAGCAGGGGAGGTGGAGCCTCGGGGGGAGGGGTTGAGACCGCCGAGACAGGCCTAGAAACTGCTGGAAGGAATCGCAGCACCGCCGCCGCTGCTCCTTCCGCCGCAGGCTGCCAAAGAGTCCCTGCCAGCCCAAGGCCCGCGCCCCTCCCCTCGGAGAAGCTGCTCCCCGCCCTACAGCTCTGCTGTACCCGGGAGGGCGGGGATCGGGGCCACCTTCAAAGTTAGACAAGGAATTTATCATCCTTTTCTCTTGATGTGCGATTTGTAGGGAACATTCTAGTAAGATCGGGTCTGGAAATGGCAGCTGGGTTGGCCACCTCCATTCTCTTTTCAAGACGTCCCCAGAGTACTGGGCGCTTGTGGGGGTGGAAGCGCCTACCTTGAGTTGTTTTTTTTGTTTTGTTTTTGAGGGAGTCCGTGGGGTACTCGTCCGCAGAGACGTCCCCAATAGCACATGCATGCTCCCTGCCCATCTTAAGGGGGACACGACCTACTCATGCAGAAATGGGGGTGCAGAACGGTATTGAATTGGCCTTGACTGCCCGACCAGGCCCGGGGTCCCGCTGCTCCCCGCCCCTTCCACGATCTGCGACCATGACGTCAAGGTGGGCGGGCGGCGGCAGGTGCGTGGCTGGCGGCCACTCCTTTAAGGCGGAGGGATCCAAGGGCGGGGCGCGGGCTGTGCTTCGCCTTATATAGGGCGGTCGGGGGCGTTTGGGAGCTCTCTTGAGTCACCCCCGCGCAGCCTAGGCTTGCCGTGCGAGTCGGACTCGGTCCGGGCCCACTACCCTGCTCTGTACTACTACTCGGCTTTCCCGTCAAGGTAAGGCCGCGGTCTCCTCTCCCCGGCGGCTCCCCGGGCCTTCTTCCCGGGGTCCCTGCCTCCACCTCATCTGCCCTAAAGGCTCCTTCCCCGGCTGGGCGGCCCGTGGGGATAACTGTGTCTAGAATGTCTGCAGTTGCTCGCGGGAGACCCCGGCGGGCTTGCAGGGCGAGATTCCCCCGGGGCGCGCGGGTGGATTCCCCAGAGCGTGGGGTGGGGGTGCGGCCCGGCCAGGTGGTGGGCGGCCGCACGTGGTAGCCGCCGACCCGGGACGCTGCCATGTTTGCCCTCCACTTCCGGGCGCGGCTGCACGGTCCGTAGGGTCCGCGCGGTGGCGGGCTGCTGTGCGTGACTCAGCAAGGCCCGGCAAGGTTGGCTTGCCTGCCTCCCCCGGACGCCCTTCCTAACGGGGCTTGGTTTTGGGGAGGGGTCCGCGGGTTGGCAGGGACGCTGGAAGCCACTGTGCTTCTCCTTTCCAGATCTTTCTGCCCTCCCAGTGGAGGAGGGGGGAGGAGAGAGCAGGCACGAGAAAATTCTCAGGTCCCTCCCTTTCTCCTCCCCTCCCGTGAGCTCAGATTGTTCTGGAAGCATGAGCGCCCCGCCCCAGTGCCCGGATGCTGGGGCGGTGGGAGGGTTTCAATGGCGCCCCCTGCCCGTGTGGCTCCTGCCGACGCATGTCCGGCAGTGACGAGGGTCGCTGGGCGACTGGGCCACCATTTTACTTGTTTTCAGGCCTATGCAAGTCTGCTCAGTTGAGTGGTCATGGTGGAGCTTTTTATTTCTTTGTCCTGACTTAATTGCCCCTTAAGCAAGCGCCTCTCGGACTGCAGCTTCGGATTTTCTTGCCCTGATGGGTGGAACGGCACAAAAGTGTGCGGCAGCCTGTTCTTTCTACTAAACTTGTTCCTCACCCCAATGGGGAGATTGTAGTTGGGAATTGGTGTAAGGGGTTGCTTGGGGTTCTTAATGCGAGTTAATTCTGTCTGGGTTTTTACCAGAGCCAGTGAGCTCAGTCAAAAGTCTGACTTTAGGGTGTTTGAAGGACCATCTTTTTACGTTTTTTTTTTCATTCTTCTGTCTTGTCACTGTAGTTTCAAGGTCCTTTAAAAAAATTAGTCCGTTCTTATCTCTTGGGATTGGATACTACCCAGATTAAAGAAGTTTGAACTGGATTTTGAGATGTGCATCCATAATGATCCTTGGAAATAATAATGCCTTTTCATCCTTAGATGCCTGAGGAAGTGCACCATGGGGAGGAAGAGGTGGAGACCTTTGCCTTCCAGGCAGAAATTGCCCAGCTCATGTCCCTTATCATCAATACGTTCTACTCAAACAAGGAGATTTTCCTCCGAGAGTTGATCTCTAATGCTTCTGATGTGAGTATTCTGTTGAATTTTTTTTTGTTGTTTTTGTTTTTCGAGACAGTTTCTCTACGTAGCTCTGGCTGTCCTGGAACTGACTCTGTAGACCAGGCTGGCCTTGAACTCAGAAATCCGCCTGCCTCTGCCTCCCAAGTGTTGGGACTAAAGGCATGCGCCACCACTGCCTGGCCTTCTTTTTTTGGGGTCTGTTGAATTTCTAAGACTTCACAGAAGTGTGTAGTGTAAAGTGGGCAGTGGAAGTGACTGAGAAGAGTAATCCAGCAGTTGATGTTGAGGGGGAAGGGTCTGTTTGGACAAATGGAGTCATCTGGCTGTTACTTGTATTTACAGGCCCTGGACAAGATTCGGTATGAGAGCCTGACGGACCCTTCCAAGTTGGACAGCGGGAAAGAGCTGAAAATTGACATCATCCCCAATCCTCAGGAGCGCACACTGACTTTGGTGGACACAGGCATTGGCATGACCAAGGCTGACCTCATAAATAACTTGGGAACCATTGCTAAGTCTGGCACGAAGGCATTCATGGAGGCTCTCCAGGTGTGTGGCCTTTCACCTGATCCATGCTGTTCTCAGTTTGTTACTGCTTTTAGTTTAAGTTAAAATTGTCTGTCTAGGATATGTAGCTGCTTCTGTAAGTCCATGTGGAAGTCGGAGGACAGCTTCGACCCCTAGACTGGAAATTGTACTGATTGTCATCACACTTGGCCAGCAAGTGGTCGCACTCGCACGAGACTCATTTAACTTTAAACCCCCTTTGCAGGCTGGTGCAGACATCTCCATGATTGGACAGTTTGGTGTTGGGTTCTACTCAGCCTATCTAGTGGCAGAGAAAGTGGTTGTGATCACAAAGCACAACGATGACGAACAGTACGCCTGGGAGTCTTCTGCTGGCGGATCCTTCACCGTTCGTGCAGACCACGGTGAGGTGGCAGTCTACAGTATAGTTGGTAGAATTCTCTGGGGAAAGTCAGAAAGAAACTTTGAACATTGTTATTTGTAGAAGTACATTATTGAGGGGAGGTGAATGCCAGCACTTGGGAAACAGGCAGGTGGGCGAGCCTTGAGGCAAGCAGGGCTACATAAAAACCTTAGCTTGCTTCAGAAACCGGGAACAAAAAAGATGGGAGCTCTTGAGTATTTTAGTTGTAGTTTTTCATGTCCTGTGATTCACTCTCTGTAGGTGAGCCCATTGGCCGGGGTACCAAAGTGATCCTTCACCTCAAAGAAGACCAGACCGAGTACTTAGAGGAGAGGAGGGTCAAGGAAGTGGTGAAGAAACATTCGCAGTTCATCGGCTATCCCATCACGCTTTATGTGAGTATGGGCTTGGCAGTATTTGAGCAGGCTTGTGTTGGCTGATGGCATAGGGTTTGCTGGTGCTCCATTCTCCTCAGTTCATTATGTCATTGGTGATTTAGTTGGAGAAGGAGCGAGAGAAGGAGATCAGTGATGACGAGGCAGAGGAAGAGAAAGGTGAGAAGGAAGAGGAAGATAAGGAGGATGAGGAAAAGCCTAAGATTGAAGATGTGGGATCTGACGAGGAGGATGAAGGCAGCAAAGATAAGAAAAAGAAGACAAAGAAGATCAAGGAGAAGTACATTGACCAGGAAGAACTAAATAAGACAAAGCCTATCTGGACCAGAAATCCGGATGACATCACTCAAGAGGAATACGGTGAATTCTACAAGAGCCTGACCAATGATTGGGAGGACCACTTGGCAGTCAAGGTGAGAAGCCTTGCATGTTGTGTAAGGAGGGGTGTATAGAAGCTGGAGGTGGTAGGAAGGAACAACTTGCTCAGCTGGTGGGGAGCTGAGCCCTGGATGCCACAGAACCACACTGAGTGTGACCACAGTGGGAGCCACTCAGATCTGATTGGCAGTGGGAGGCAGGGTGCTAGCCATATCTGACACTGGATTACTCTTCTCAATCACTCCCACTGTCATGGCCACCACCCTGATTATAGCCCGGCTTTTGCTTGGAGGGACACTTTTCTTGCTACCAGCATTCTCTAGTTCATTTGTTTAAGGGCTGTAACCTCATCCTAGGTCTCAGCAGTATGGCACTTAACAATGCTCCAGTGTCAGATGTTTAAAAACTAGGCCTTGAAGCAGCATCCTAGTATTTAGGACTGGTCCTAAAGTGTATTATTTGGTTTATTTCAGCACTTCTCCGTAGAAGGTCAGCTGGAATTCAGGGCATTGCTTTTCATTCCCCGGCGAGCTCCCTTTGACCTTTTTGAGAACAAGAAGAAGAAGAACAACATCAAGTTGTATGTCCGTCGTGTGTTCATCATGGACAGCTGTGATGAGCTGATCCCTGAGTACCTCAGTGAGTACCCCCTGGGTGGGCTTAGGGTACATGTGGTGCAGGCCAGCCCATCAGACCTTCAGCTTACAGCTGAGGCACTCTGATCAGGAGTCTGACATGGCTGAGTGGTTTGAATCTGTTAACCAGCTCTAACCAGCTGCTCCCGGCTTTCTGTGTGGTTCATTGTAGACTTCATCCGCGGTGTGGTTGACTCTGAGGACCTGCCTCTGAACATCTCCCGAGAAATGCTCCAGCAGAGCAAGATCCTGAAAGTCATCCGCAAAAACATTGTGAAGAAGTGCCTTGAGCTCTTCTCTGAATTGGCTGAAGACAAAGAGAACTACAAGAAGTTCTATGAGGCATTCTCCAAGAATTTAAAGGTAAGATGAACAAGTGCTCTCTCCATATTACTTTCCATTTAGGGTGTTTTTTTCCCAGCTTATAATTGGACTTTTTTCCTGTACCTTTTAAAGCTTGGAATCCATGAAGATTCTACTAACCGTCGCCGCCTCTCTGAGCTCCTTCGCTATCACACCTCTCAGTCTGGAGATGAGATGACTTCCCTGTCAGAGTATGTGTCTCGCATGAAGGAGACACAGAAGTCCATCTACTATATCACTGGTATGTTGGAGGTTGGGTCTGATCAAAGCTGCCTTGTGTACTTGGGAAATTGGGAAGTGGCCATTGAGTCATGTTAATAATCCTGTAGGTGAGAGCAAAGAGCAAGTGGCCAACTCTGCCTTTGTGGAGCGTGTCCGGAAACGGGGCTTTGAGGTGGTGTATATGACTGAGCCTATTGATGAGTACTGCGTGCAGCAGCTCAAGGAATTTGATGGGAAGAGCCTGGTCTCTGTGACTAAGGAGGGCCTGGAGCTACCAGAGGATGAGGAAGAGAAGAAGAAGATGGAGGAGAGCAAGGCAAAGTTTGAGACTCTCTGCAAGCTCATGAAGGAGATCTTGGACAAGAAGGTTGAAAAAGTGAGTCCCCTAGGTTTCCTGGTACCTAGAGGTGTCAGGCAGCATAGAGCAGGCAGGCTCTTGCTACAGCAAGTCTGCCTTTGGTGAAAGGAAGTTTCTTTACACACTAAACAGTACTTACTCCATGTAATATATGCATGCATGTGTTTTGGTTATCCTTGAATCCCTGTACTCAAGCCACCTTCAGCCTCTTAAGCTGTAGGGTTTGTCTCTGCTTATATTTTATATATAGCAGTTCCACAATAGCCAAAGGTACATCTTGTTAATTGTTCTTGGTTGTCCACAGGTGACAATCTCCAATAGGCTTGTGTCTTCACCCTGCTGCATTGTGACAAGCACCTATGGCTGGACAGCCAACATGGAACGGATCATGAAGGCCCAGGCACTTCGAGACAACTCTACTATGGGCTACATGATGGCCAAAAAACACCTAGAGATCAACCCTGACCACCCCATTGTGGAGACCCTGCGGCAGAAGGCTGAGGCAGACAAAAATGACAAAGCTGTCAAGGACCTGGTGGTGCTGCTGTTTGAAACTGCCCTGCTCTCCTCTGGTTTCTCACTTGAGGATCCCCAAACCCACTCCAACCGCATCTACCGCATGATTAAACTAGGCCTGGGTGAGTCAGGCTTTTGAGCTCCTGGTAGCAAGTTGTTGAACTGGCTGGATCCTTGGGCAGACTTAGTCCTGTGTGGCTTAAATCCCATGTCTGGTTTTTTTTTTTAGGCATTGATGAAGATGAGGTCACTGCCGAAGAGCCCAGTGCTGCTGTTCCTGATGAGATCCCCCCACTGGAAGGTGATGAGGATGCCTCCCGCATGGAAGAAGTAGATTAAAGACTCCAGGAAGCCCTGCCCTCTGTATAGTATCCCTGTGGCTCCCCCAGCAGCCTTGACTGGCCTGACACACCTGGCTCTCTGCTCATCCACAAGAATCTTCTTCTATCCTGTCCTTGTGCCTTAAGGCAGGAAGATCCCCTCCCACAGAATAGCAGGGTTGGGTGTTGTGTATTGTGGTTTTTTTGTTTGTTTTATTTTGTTCTGAAATTAAAAGTATGCAAAATAAAGAAGATGCAGTTTTATACAGTCCTGTTCTCCTTGTAACACTCAGGACTCTAGGCTCCCTGAGTTGTGTTGGAAGGTAATGAGAGGCACTTCTCCACTTTTTCTCAACTATTAATGCTAACCAAAACACAGGTCCAAAGTCGCTGCTGCAGTTTAATCAAGTAAGAGCAAAAGGTGACAACCAAGTACCAAAACTTAAGGAACACTGGGGGCCCCAAGTGGGCTGGGGAGGCCTTTGTCCCTTCTGGCACAGCACCATTCTCACTAGCCCCTAGGGGGAACTGCATGGCCTGTAAACAATTCCAGCTGGTGCCTGGCAGCCTCAAGGGGTGGGTGTTAAGGGGAATGAGCAGAGCCCTCCCTGGTGCTGGTTTGCCTGATCACCAGCTAAGTCAAGATTTCAGAGATTGGGGGAGGAGCTCTGGGTTATCTCTAACCCAACACCCACAGCCCTCATTTCCAAGTGGGGCTCTTAAGGCAAAGCAGGCTGCCTCCAATCCTCTGCTGAATGCGGGAGATAACTGAGCCAGTTCCTCAGAAGGTGAAAGTAAAGAGAGGTCTTTATACCTTCTGCACTGGGGGCTCAGTGGGCACAGCCTTCTTTCCCCGCTTCCGTCCCCGGGCATAGACTCTGAGTAGGAGGGCAGTGAAGACCACAGCCACTCCCAGTCCCCCCACCACGGTGACAGTGTGGCCATAGAGGAGGCAGGAGAGGAGGATGGCAATAGCCTGTCGCAGAGTCATGATGATAGTGAAGACAGCAGCTCCAAACTGTCCGATGGTGTAGAAGATGAAGAGCTGACCGAAGGCAGAGCAGATGGAGAGGAGGAGGGCATGGAGTGCAAACTCACTGTGTCGCCCCATGAAGCGCGCCCCCTCCAACAGGGCCCCCTGTTCCAGTAGTGAGCCTACTGTGAAAAGACAGGAGAATAAATTGACCCCAAACATCATCTGCACTGATGACATCTTATAGGCAAACAGGGCATCCTGCCAGTTTGAGGTGAAGCTGTCGAAAGCGATATAGCCTGCCAGTAGGACCAAGCCAGAGAGTGTGGTGGCTGGAGAGCTTCGGGGCTCTGGTCCACTCGACAGAAGAAACATGCTAACTCCAATGGAGATGAGGCCAGCAGTCAGGTATTCCCAATGTTCATAGCTGCGCCGAGACACCAGCTTTCCCATCATCATGACAGGAATCACCTTGGACGCCTTTGCCAGCACCTGGGTAGGGAAGCTGACAAACTTAAGTGCTTCATATTGGCACCAGCTGCTAAGGACATTGGACAGACTGGCAAAGGAGTACCGGTACATGGGTGCACTGTGACGGGGCTGCTTGCGCAGGACACAGTAGAGGCCTGCCACGACTAGTGCCAGCACACGGTTCATTAGCACCAGGAACTGGGAGTCTGTGAAATGCTCGCCTGGTGATGTGGCTGTGGCCCCATAGCTGCCGGTCATCACTCTTTCCTGCAGTACGCCCCAAGTCAGATAGGACACCTGGGAGAGGGAGGGTGGAGAATAGCGACAGTAAACTGAGAAGGCAAGGCATAAGTCTCAATTTCCCACTTCCTCAGTGTTGGTTGCAACTGATGTAGCTGACACTATCCTTTTGGTTCCTCTGGGGGAGGGGCTTCTTTCCTAAGCTTTAGTTCACCTTGTGGGGAGTCAAATGGAGTTGCAAACACCATGCCGCCTGCTTTAAGATCCAACCCTGTCCTTTGCGATGCAAGTCCATTAGAGCTGGCTCTATGGACCATATAAAGTGTTTTATTTAGTTTGAACTAACTCAAAAACTGGAATGTTTGAAAGTCTCAGGAGGGTTGGACACTTGCAATTCAACATATATCTAAGGTGAGTCGGCCCCCACTCTGAATGCCCTGGGATAGCCTCACTCACAAAGAAGTCCTACTGACAAAATTTTGGAGAAAGCCAAGCATGGTGGCATATGCTATCACCCCAGCTATTTGGAAGGATGAAGCAGGAGGGCTGAAAGTTCAAGGCCTGCAGCTGGTGGTGGTGGCACACGCCTTTAACCCCAGCACTCTGGAGGCAGAGGCATTTGAGTTTCTGAGTTTGAGGCCAGCCTGGTATATAGAGAGCAAGTTTCAGGACAGCCAGGGCCACTCAGAAAAACCCTGTCTGGAAAAGCAGAAAAGAAAAAAAGGAAGTTCTAGGCCTGTCTGAGCCTGTGAGATAATGTCAAAACAGCGTCGTGGTGCATCAATCCCAGCACTTGTAGATCGGGTAGATCTCTGAGCTTCAGGCTGGCCTGTTCTACATATCGAGTTCTGGAGTAACTAAGGCTGCATAATGAAACCTTGTCTCAAAATAATAATAATGGGGGAAGCAGCTCTGGGGATATAAGTTTAGCCAGCGATTCCTCAAACTCACACTCAGATACAGCATACAGAACAGAATAAGGGTATAGGGGAAAAAAACACAATAACTCAGGCAGGCCTTCTTCCATACGGTAAAACATAAATATCGCATGGGCGTGTGTGTGTGTGTGTGTGTGTGTGTGTGTGTGTGTATGTACACACATTCACTTTCATTTCAGTACAGGTGTTGAAGGAAATACTGAAAGTTCACTTTCAGGATGTGTCCTGTAGGGACACAAACCATACCAAAAGTAACAAACCTTTGGGTGGTGGGCAGGGCAAATTTGGTTTCATTAAGTCCCTGGCTGGCTGTACCCAGCTTGGGAAGAGAAGGGGAGCCTGGCTTCTTACCTGGAGCCCCGAGGCACAGAAGACCAGCTTCAGGACCTGCCAAGAGGGGGTGGATTCCACTGTCTCTGTCCGAGGAGCCAGGGGAACCTCATCAGGAGCCTTGGGCTCATTGCCAAACACACAGGCTTTCACCAGGGGGAAGCAGAGACCCCTGCCTGAAGAACACATGCAAGTCAAGCTCCACAACTTCTCTGAGAGCAGCCAGCCCGACCCGCTGTCTGACTTACTGGCCTCCCTCCCTTCCTTCCCAAGTCCCGGTCTGCCAACACCTGCAACCGGACTTAGCTCATTTCTCCACCCTTTGGCCACATTACCTGTCTCCAGGTAGTTCTTCCTTCTTAAGTACTGCACCAGGAGGTAGCCAGGTACCATAAAGCTGGCATAGCCAGCTACATTCAACAAAAAGCGGAAGAGCCACAGCTGTGTCCAGGACTGCGGAGGGGCTTCGGGTGACTCTCCACCTGCTCCCAAGGAAGGGAGTGTGGCGAGTACCACTACTGCCCACCATCTGCTGGGACAGCCGAAGCAACGATTAGGGTTGCAGCTCTTCCGCCCCTCTGCCCTCCGGAGGGGACTGTACCAGAGAAGTGCCCGGTGGCTTCCCCGCCCCCTCCGCTGCAGCCCAGAGGGACGGACAAAGAGCCTCTCTCTCCCTCTCTCTCTCTCGGGGGGTCCGGAGCAGGCCAGGCAGAACCTCCTCCCTTCCTGGGGGCGGCCCCGCCTGTCCAGCCACATAGGTCGCCTCTGTTCCCTCCAGCGCGCGGCCAGCTCAGGCCACAGGCACCCCCACCCCCACCCCCTTCCCTCTCTGAAGCGCCACCGTCCCTCATCCCCTCCGCGCGACAATCCCGAAGACCCCCAAAGAGCGTAGGCCACATGCCGCGTGCCCATCCGCACTGGGCTCCCGACAGTGCCACGCGGATCTGCGGCCGGGGGACCCCCACCCCGCCTCCCGAGCCCTGGGGTCCCGGTCACATGGCCCCGGGGTCTCGGTCACGTGGGCCATGGCTGCCCTAGCCCCCCACCTGGCGTCCATGGCCCAGCTGCGTGGGGCGGAGGGGGGGACCGGGGAATGCGAGTCCCCGGGCCGCGCGCTCCCTCCGCTCCCTCCGCCGCCCGCTCCAGCAGCCAGCCAGCCAGCCAGCCAGCTAGCCAGCCAGCCAGCGGAAGTGCCGCGCTCTTCCCGCCTCCTCCCGGCCTCAGCCCCCTCGCTGCACCCCGGCCACAGCGCCCCCGCGCGGCCCGGAGGCAGACCAGGCCCCGTTCCCCTGGGGATCTCCAGTTGGGACTCCCTCCCTTTCCCAGCTTGCTTGGTACCAGCCATCACTCCAACCCATCCCAGACAGAGTGATGATGATGATGGCCATTGCCACCTAGTAGTGGGTTGGAATTTTGAGTATCTGGGACCCAAGTACTTTCCCTTGTGTTAGTTTTCCCATTTTTAAACAATGATGTCTCCTCCTTTTTTGGCTGCATCAGTGATCATCCCCCTAGTACCTGTGAAGGTGACCTTCGAGGCTCCGCGTGACCTGGTGCGTCCTCCTCGCCCACTTGCCCAACCTTGTAGAGTCCTGTTGGCATGTTTTCAGTTCCTTTAATTAACCGGAGGCTTTCCTCCATGCTGTCTTTCCCTTTGCTCCTCCTAAACCCGAATTTCTACGACACCCGCCTGAAGAATGATCCTTCATTCACTCCATTGTCCTCCTTCCTGCCAATTTTTCTTTTCCTTCCCAGTCACCCATTGCAACTTATAACCACGTATTTAGTTGTTTATGCTTTTAATATCTGTCTCACCCACTCATCTTCCGATGCTTATAAGCGCTAAGCATCGGAAACTATATTGGTTTATTTCTTCTCTTTCTTCATGCCAGTCACAGGCTTGACCTAGCAGGGCCCTCAGTGTGTGGAATCGAAGGGGGAAAAAAAGTCAAGTTGTAGCCGGGCGGTGGTGGCGCACACCTTTAATCCCAGCACTTGGGAGGCAGAGGCTGGCTGATTTCTGAGTTCGAGGCCAGCCT